>SJYC01032767.1:0-10506 GCA_006408675.1 Madoqua kirkii | reverse complement strand
TCTTGATATATAGATCTTTAGTTTCTTTAGGTAGGTATATTCCTAAGTATTTTATTCTTTTCGTTGCAGTGGTGAATGGAATTGTTTCCTTAACTTCTTTTTCTACGTTCTCATTATTAGTGTATAGAAATGCAAGGGATTTCTGAGTGTTGATTTTATATCCTGCAACTTTACTATATTCATTGATTAGCTCTAGTAGTTTTCTGTTGGAGTCTTTAGGATTTTCTATGTAAAGGATCATGTCATCTGCAAACAGTGAGAGTTTTACTTCTTCTTTTCCAATTTGGATTTCTTTTATTTCTCTTCTGCTCTGATTGCTATGACCAAAACTTCCAGTACTATATTGAATAGTAGTGGTGAAAGTGGGCACCCTTGTCTTGTTCCTGACTTTAGGGGAAATGCTTTCAATTTTTTTTTTTTTGCTCTTTATTGTGGAAATGTTCAAGCATACATAGTAAAAGAGGGAATAACATATACATTATCCAGCTTCAACTGTTTTTCACATCTTGCCAGCTCTGCTTTGTCCACTGACTGCCTCTCTCCCATCCATTCTCTTTCATTTCGTGAAATATTTTTTTTTCTACTTTACAATATTGTATTGGTTTTGCCATACATTGACATGAATCACCATTGAGGATGATGTTTGCTGTCGGTTTGTCATATATAGCTTGTATTATGTTGAGGTACGTTCCTTCTATTCCTGCTTTCTGGAGAGTTTTTATCATAAATGGATGTTGAATTTCGTCAAAGGCCTTCTCTGCGTCTATTGAAATAATCATATGGCTTTTATTTTTCAATTTGTTAATGGGGTGAATTAAGCCCTTTGGAATGAGGTCCCCTCTTCCCTGAGTTTTCCGTCTATGATATCAGTCAGGGAGCACCTCAGCCTTTAGAACTGCCCAGATGCTGACTGGTTGCTCTCTGGCCAAGTCACGCTGGCAAAAGGGTTAGGCATGGCTGCCAATCTGGGGTGTGGAGACACTCAGTCACCCTGCGGGTCCCTCCTTCACTCCACAGAATCCAAGACTTCCCTCTACTGAACAGAGCCAGGGTTCACCAACCCCGCACCCAGATCCACCATCCCTGGATCCAGGTTATGTCCCAAGAACCCACGTGGGTAGCTGATAGACATTGCACCTAAGAGCCAGGCCCTAGCCTTCAGGCCTAGAGCAGGTGTGGGGTTGCCAGGGGGCTGTGAAGTCCCCTCTTTTTAGAAAAGGTGTTGTGAGTGCCAGAGCATATCTTTGAAACTATCCAGTGCACTTGTAACTCATGCACCTCCGACTTGGACCGCTGATGAGACTTCGGACTCTTCCCTCTGGGCACAGCTGCAGCAGCTCGCAAAGACAGCAGCCCTCTCAAAGATGGCATCACACCCCAACGTGGATAGGGGGCTGTCACTTATTATCCTGCGCACATGGGTTCCAGGAGGACAGCAGGGACAGGGCCTGGGTGGGTGGGGTTCCGGGGGAGTTCTAGCAAGAAGGGGGATGTGGTTCCTTCTTCGACTCGTAGTGGGTCCTGGGATGTCCCTGCTGATCTCAGTCAACTGGCCTCACTCCTTGCCTCTCACTTCTCTCAGTAAACCAAGCAGGAAGAATTTGGGAGCCCGAGCCTGACAGCCTTCCTGGAGCTGCTGAGACAGACCGTGAGGGCACTCTGGGGCTCCTTCGTGTGCTGAGAGATGTTCTCTGTCCACTATCCCTGTCTTCCCCTGACTGTAATGCTGCGTTACGTGCCATCTACTGACCTGAGAGCAAGACCTCACCTGGAAGATTTCAAATCTCCATACTCCTGGTGAGAAGCACACTGGCATCTGATCTGGACGCTTCTGCCTAAGGCTTCCTGGAAATGGCTGCTGCAGGTAAGATAAGTGAGAGAGAAGGATGGGAGAATGCCTTCTGTGGTGTGGAACCCCTCACATCTCACTCAGGATCCTTACATTGACTGCAGGCAGAACCTGGAAACCCTTCCCTTTCCGGGATAAAACCATGCCTGTCCCCACCCATGCCCCACACAATCCCAGCAGAGAAAGTGAAGGGGCTCCTTAGCCTGACAGTTCTCACTGTGAGCTCTTAGTCGACTGCAGGGGCATTGGTCAAAAGTTCTGAGATGAATTTCTGTCCTTTTGTACAATTACTGTGATACAAGCTTTTCTCTTTTAGTCCATGTGTGGCAGTCTCTTAAGCTGCTCATTTACAAGGGCTAGTTGTCATCCACTAACAAAGCTTGTGCTGGTTATTGCATGACCTCTGGACCATTCTGCCGTGTCCATCCCAAACTTTGGTGCCCCATGATCCTGGCTTGGAGCTCTGAGATGCTGCCTCAGGTTTCTTCAGTGAAGCAGTAGAGGCTCATGGTCCCATGGCCCAGGGGAAGAATCCACCGCTCCAGTTTAAAGCCTTTTCCAGCTGATCCTGTTGTCTGTTTCCTTTGTGGCCTGCACACCTGTGTCAGCCTCAGAGTACTCCTCCACCTGGGCACTTATAGGGTCAAGTTCAGTGGAGACTTACTGTTCCTCAGGGATTATTTCACTTTGTGTTCTTGCTTTTGTTAGTAGTTTTCTTATTCCTTGTATAAGTTTTCCGTGGTTTGTTCTGGGTACAGGAAACAGCTCCACAAGTTTCAATGTGGTCCCAACTACTCCCGGTGTGGTACTAAATCTGTAAATGATTTAAGGAAAATTGACAGTATTACAGTATGTCCTCCTCATGTATACACATAAGATACTATTTGAGACTTCTTTTAGAAGGCTCTCAGGAAGTTCTTGTTTCCTCCATGTAGACTGGATACAGTTTTCTAATGTTTCTTTGTTGGTACGTTTTTTATATGGTTGCTTTTGTTTATTGTACATTTTCTACTACATGATCTAAATAACTGTTGATTCTTCCAGACCAGTCTCCTGATTTTTTTGTGTTGATCTTTTTTATGCCAGATTTCTGAAGTTTGTTATATGTGTCAATATATTCTGTGCCTGTTTCCTAAGAATTTTAATTCAAGGATCAAATACTTAGTGTGATATTTTGCTTTTCATTATTGCTGACTTTTATTCACTTTGCTTTGGTGCATATAACTCTGTACTGGCTCTGTGTTCTTATCCATATTTTTTCTAGTTTTTAAATTATTAGACTTTAAAAAATTGTTTTAATTGACAGTTGCTTTATAATGTTTTGTTAGTTTCTGCTATACAACGGAATGAATCAACTATAAGTGTACATATTCTTCCTGCCCCATGAGACTCCCTCCCAGCCCCACATCTCACCCCTCTATTTTGTCACATAGAACCAGGCTGAGCTCCCTGTATTATATAGCAGTTTCCCGCTAGCTATCTATTGTACACTTAGTACAGTATTTTTGTCAGTGACACTCACAATTCATTGCAGGATTTGTAACAAGTTTTATTTGTATGTCTCTAGTCTTTGTTGTCAGAGAAGGCGATGGCACCCCACTCCAGTACTCTTGCCTGGAAAATCCCATGGACGGAGGAGCCCGGTAGGCTGTGGTCCATGAGGTCGCTAAGAGCTGGAAACAACTGAGCTACTTCACTTTCCCTTTTCACTTTCATGCAATGGAGAAGAAAATGGCAACCCACTCCAGTGTTCTTTCCTGGAGGATCCCAGGAACAGCGGAGTCTGGTGTACTGCTGTCTTTGGGTTTACACAGAGTCGGACACGACTGAAGCGACTTAGCAGCAGCAGCAGCATTCCATTGTATATGTCTATCACAGCTTCTTTATCCATTCGTCTCTCAGTTGAAACCTAGGTTGTTTCCATGTCCTGGCTATTGTAAATAGTGCTGCAATGAACTTTGGATACTGGTGTCTTTACAGTTATTCCTTTCTCAGTGTTTATTCACAGTATTTCTATTGCTGGGTTATATGATATCTTTAATCTTAGTTTTTAAAGGAATCTCCCTACTGTTCTGCATAGTGGCTATACCAATTTCCATTCCCACAAACAGTGGAAGAGAGTTCCCTTTTCTCTAAGCTCTCTGTAGCATTTACTGCTTGTACAATTTTTGATGATGGCCATTCTGACCATTATGAGATGACACTTTAGTGTAATTTTAATTTGCGTTTCTCTCATGATGAGCAGTGTTGTGCATCTTTTCATGTGTTTGTTGCCCCTCTGTATTTCTTTTTTAAAAGAACAGATTCAGGATTAGAAAAAATTCAGCAGATAGTATAGATGGTTCCAGTACAGCCACTCTTCCTCCACTTGGTATCTTCTATTATTAACATCTTGTATTGGTTCAATGGATACGAGTTCATTTGTCACAACTGATCTACTAATATCAATATGTTATTAACTACTGTCCATTGTTTACAATGTATTTTACTTTATGTGTTTTACAGTTCTTTAGTGTTTGACAAATGTGTATTTTGTACTCAGCCAACACACTGTCAAGCAGAGGAGTTTGAATCCCCCATGGATCTCCCATGCTCCACCTGTCTATCCCTCAAAACCTCACTTGGAACCCCTGACAACTGCTGAACTTTTTACTCTTTCTAAAGGTTTGCATTTTCCAAAATGTAATATTCATGGCAACATACAGTATGTAGGCTTTTTACATTGGCTCCCTCAGCTAATCAATATACCTTTAATTGTCTCTATATCTTTTCATGGTTTGAAATGTTTTCTTCCAGGACTGAATAACATTCCATGTAGCTTACCATAGCTTGTTTACGCACTCATCTACTGAAGGTCATCTTTGGTGATTTCAGCTTAGGGCAGCTATGAATTTGTCTGCTATTAACCTTTGTTTGAAAGTTTTCAGATGGGCATAGGCTTTTGGCTCTTTTGAGTAAATACCTTAGGGTTCATTTGCTAGATCATATGATAAGACTATGTTTAGCTTAAAAGAAATTGCCCGACAGTTTCCAAAGTATTTGTATCATTGCATTGTCTTTAGAAATGAGTTAGAGTTCCTATTTGCCCACATCCTTGCCAGCATTTAATATCAAGAGGTGTTTGTTTTTGTGTTAGCCCTATTAATAGATATTTCGTTGTTGTTTTAATCTGAAATTCCCTGAATACATGGAAAATAGATCATATTTTCATATGCTGTTTACCACCTGTTTATATTCTTCCATGAGATGTCTATTCAACACTTTTAAGCATTTTTAAATTGACTTTTATGTTCTCATTGTTGAGTTTTAAGTGTTCATTGTGCATTTTTGCTTCATTCTTATTATCAGATATGTGTCTTACAATTCTTTCTTCACAGTTTGTGACTTAGCTTTTCATTCTCATAATAGTATTTTGGTGTGGAATTTTTTTCTCTTAATTTCTTTTTCTGGTTTTGAAATTAAAATGTAATTCTGGTCTCATAGAAGAAATGAAGAAGGGTTCCCTTTGTTTGCTGTTTCTGGAATACATTTTAGAGAATTGTTACCACTTCTTCCTTAAATTTTTGTTAGATTTCATCAGTGGAATCATCTGGGCCTGTTGCTGTCTTAATTGGACGCTTATTACTTATAGATTAAATTTATATAGTAGATGTAGACCTTATCAATTTATCAGTTTTACTTGCAAAATTTTGATAAATTTTATCCTCCAGGAATTTCTCAATTTAATCTTTATATTTGTAGGCATAGAGTTGTTTATAATATGCATTTATTATCCTTTTAATGTCCATGATATGGCCCTTCTTTCATTTTCACTGTTTGCAATTTAATTTGTGTGTTCTCAGTTTTCTTGATTAGCCTGCTGAGAATTTCATCCTTTCTTGTTTCAGAGAAACGGCTTCTGGTTCTGTTGTTTTTGCCGATACTCTTCCTTTTTCCAGTGCTATTGATTGCTTATTTATTTCTTTATCCTTTGTTTCTTTCTTTTTTTCAGAAGTTTACTAAGAATGTTGATTATGAATTGTACGGTTTCTTATACAGGTATATATGCTGTATATATATATCTCTACAGATTTTGCTATATGTCATAGCTTCTGATAAGTTGTGATTTTGTTTTCATTTATTTGAAAATACTTAAAAGTTTCTCATTAGATTTTCTCTTTGACCCGAGTATTATTAAGAAATATATTGTTTTCTTTTTTTCAGAAGTTTACTAAGAATGTTGATTATGAATTGTAGAGTTTCTTATACAAGTATATATGCTATATATCTACAGATTTTGCTGTATGTCATAGCTTCTGATAAGTTGTGATTTTGTTTTCATTTAGTTGAAAATACTTAAAAATTTCTCATTAGATTTTCTCTTTGACCTGAGTGTTATTAAGAAATATATTGTTTAATCTCCAAGTACTGTCAATTTTACTGCTTTTTATTGTCAGTATCTAGTTTCTTTCTACCACAGTGTGATAACATTCTTTGTATGATTTCTGTTCTTTCAAGTTTGATGATGTGAGTTTTATGGCATAGAATGTGATCTATCTTGATGTATGTTCCATGTGAATTTAAAAACAGTGTGTTTTCTGCTGTTGTTAAGTATTCTATAAATGTCATTTGGATCTAGTTATTTATTGATGCTTTTTAGTTCAGCTACACCTGACTGATTTCCTGCCTATTGAGTCTGTCAATTCCTAAAGGACATAGGTTTGCATCTCCTAGTATAATAGTATTTCTGCATCATCAATGTTTGCCTTGTGCATTTTAGGGTAGGGTTTTTTTTTTTTGATTCATACCCATTATGTGTTGCTGTAATTTCTTTGAGAATTGACCACTTAATCATTAAGTAATGCCAATCTTTGTTCTTGACTTTCTTGTTTTGAATACTGCTTTCTCTGAAGTAAATTTAGGTAGTCCAACTTTTTTTTCACTTACAGTAGCATGGTATGCTTTTCTCCATCCCTTTTCTGTTAATCAATTTTATCTTCAAACTTGCAATAGATTTCTTGTAGCAGAAGTCTTATGTATTACATAACCCTGTCTATTTTTCGTCGTTTTAGTTCTTTTCACCAATCTCTTCCTTTTAATTGGTATATTTAGATCATTCACATGAAACGTGATTATGCATAGAATTTGGGGTATGGTATGGGTATGGTATACCTGTGTGTAGTTTTCTTTTTATTTCTTTTTGTTTCTTCTACTTGGTATTTGTTGGTTTTTCTCTGGGTTTTCTAAATTTGTGGTTTACTGTCATTAATTTGGGGAAATTCTCAGTCATTATCACTTTATATATTCTGCTTCTTTCTCTTTTGCTTCTTATATTATTCCCATTCTGCATTGTTTTTTGGTCACTAAGTCTATGCTGTCTTTTGTGACCCCATGCACTGTGGCTTGCCAGGCTCCTCTAGCTGTGTACATACCTTGTAATTCTTCCACAATCTTTTCTTCTTTAAAATTATTATTTGGTGGCCACACATGTGACCACAGTGACTATAGCCCACCAGGGTCCTCTCTCCATGGGATTTCCCGGGCAAGAATACTGGAGTGAGTTGCAATTTCCTTCTCCAGGGTATCTTCCTGACCCAAGGATGGAACACACATCTCCTGCATGGGCAGGTGGATTCTTTACCACTGAGCAACCAGGGATGCAACAAACTTGTGAATCATAACAATTCTAAAATCCAAAAAAAAAAAAAAAGGAAATTCTAAAATCCTAGTCTGATATTCAAAATGATGTCCTATATCTAAGTATGATTAATTTCTTGCTTTATTTCATCAGACTGCCTTTTAGCATAGCTTATAATTTTTTGTTGAAGGCTGAACGTAAGGTATTGGATAATATGAACTGATTTAAATGGGCTTTTAGCATGAGAGTTTATGTTTATCTGCATGAGTTACATTGTGTTTCTGTGTATATGTGCATGTGTGTACATTTTGTTTACTGTTTGCTGTTACTGTATGGGCCTGAAATTTCAATTTCCTTGTTACTTTTCTTCAGTTGGTAACTCGTGTCCAACTCTTAGTAACCCCATGGACTGCAATATGCCAGGCTTACCTGACCTTCACTATATCTCCTGAAGTTTGCTCAAACTCACATCCATTCATTTGGTGATACCATCCAAACATCTCATTCTCTGTTGCACTCTTCTCCTGCCCTCAATCCTTCCCAGCATCTGTGTCTTTTCCCATAAGTTTTCTCTTCACGTAAATTGTCTCTTCACTTCAGGTGGACAAAGTATTGTGGTGTAACCTTCAGTGTGAGTCCTTCCAATGAATGTTCAGGGTTTATTTCCGATAGTATTGACTAGTTTGATTTTCTTTGACGTCCAAGGGACTTTCAAAAGTCTTCTCCTGTGCCATGGTTCAGAAACATTAATTCTTTGGCACTCAGCCTGCTTTATGGTCCAGGTCTCACATTCGTACATTACTACTGGAAAAACCATAGCTTTGACTATAGGTACCTTTTTTGATGAACTGATATCTCTGCTTTTTAATAGGTTGTCTAGGCTTCTTATAGGTTCTCTTCCAAGGAGTCTTTCAGTTTTGTGCCTGCCGTCAGAATGTGCAATGATATTGGAGCTCCCCAAAATAAAATCTGCCACTGTTTCCACTTTTCCTTTTCTATTTGCCATGAGTTGATGAGACTAGATGCCATCATCTTACATTTTTGAATGTTGAGTTTCAAGCCAGCATTTTCACTCTCTTCTTTTACCCTCATCAAGGGGCTCTTTAGTTCTTCTTTGATTTCTTCCTTTAGAGTGGTGTCATCTCCATATATGAGACTCTCCAAACTTCAGTCCAATCGTCTGTTGATGGTTGGGACTGTGCTTCCTCCCTGTTAGGTTTTTGGCATGAGGTGGCCCAATCCTCCAGTCTGTAGGCTCTATGGGGGGACTAAAGCTGATCACCCAAAGGAGTTATGTCAACAGGTGCCTCTCAGGACCAGTGCTAGCAGTGCCGCTATCCTTGCCACAGTCCACTGCTGACCAATTCTTTTGCAGAAGACCCTCAGATCCTCACAGTAGGCTAGTTCAGTCTCTTGTGCCTGTTCCCCTGTCCTGGTGTGCACAAAGTTTTGTTTGTGCCTTCCAAGATTCCTTATTTTTGCTAGCCCTTTGGAAGTTTTATAATCAAATCCAACTGTCCTTCGAAAACAAATTCCCTAGGGCTTCCAGTCCCTATTCTGCATTCCCAATTTGTGAAATCTAATTTGGGGCTTAGAACATATGAAACAGTATGAGAACTTTTTTATATTTTTTTGTACTCCAGTTTGTGAAATGAACACTGGCCAGTATGGGATTTGATTTTAACGAGCTTGCGCTGCTGTTAATGCCTTGTTGTGGCTTCTCCTTTTTTCTTGGGCATGGGATATCATCTTTTGGTGAGTTGCAACATCATCCTGTTGATTGTTGTTCAATACCTAATTCAGTCTTAGGAGGTTAGGAGAATCTCTTCAAAATCTCAGCAGAGAAAGAAAAACTTGCTGTTTTGAGACAGATTGGCTGGAACTGTACACAGTCTGTGCATTTTATAAGAATACAGGGTGCAGATGGCTTGAGGGATGTGTGCTTTTAAATGATATGAGGAGCTCCATACCTTGACGTTCAAATTAACATGGAATGCCAAAGAATCTGGCAATTTTCTTATTAAGAAATGAATGTTTAGGGAAACAGAAGCTGAGTATGTTTTGTTAGTCTGACAAATTAAAGAAACAGAATGTTGATCATAAATGGTTTTTGATACAGATGAAAGAATAAGAACCTTTGCATGTTTAGTAATGAACATCTAACACAGGCATTGCCAAAATTTCAAAAGTGACAGGATACACAATAAAGTGACCCAGGGATACCCGCCTTATGATACAGTATGCTGTGTAACTGCTTAAAAAGTATATAAGAGCCAGCCAATCAGTCAGACCTTTAACAAGAGTGTATTAAAGATCAAGATGATAAAGTGTCAAATAAGGAGAGTTTTTTGGCAAGCATGAAATACAGGTTAAAGTCCCAGTGTGTATTGGGAAAAATACTGATGTTTATTCATTACTTTTTCATGTGTTTAAGAGTACATGGCATTGAAACATGAATAATATCATATATGAAATGAGTCGTCAGTCCAGGTTCAATGCATGATACTGGATGCTTGGGGCTGATGCACTGAGATGACCCAGAGGGATGGTACGGAGAGGGAGGAGGGAGGGGGGTTCAAGAGGGAGAACATGTGTATACCAGTGGTAGATACATGTTGATGTATGGCAAAACCAATACAATATTGTAAAGTAATTAACCTCCAATTAAAATAAATACATTTACATTTAAAAATTTTTAAAAAAGAGTACACAATCCCATATTTTGAAAAGGAAAGATAAAAATATTGTAGGATAATTACACTGCAAACAAATAATATATATATGTGTATGTGTGTATATATATATATATACATATATTTATTTATTTGTCATCTATCATGGAAAATATGCATAGTAATCACTAGATCAGCCCTGCTCATCAAGCGGAAATTGGATTAACAATTTACTGAGCATGGTTCTGACATTCAGAACAAGACCCAGTTTTCTCCACAGTGGGTCTCTCCCATCAGGAAGCTTCCATAAGCCTCTTATCCTTATCCATCAAAGGACAGATGTAATGAAAACCACAATCACAGAAAAC
>SJYC01032766.1:0-17861 GCA_006408675.1 Madoqua kirkii | reverse complement strand
ATTTTAAAAAGTTCTTAGTTTAATTTTGTTGTAAAATAATTCAATCACTCGAATAGGTTATTGATGAACACATTTTAGATAAAAATACAATTTCCATTTTATTTCTCAATCCTTTGATGCAAAAAAGAAATATCTGGGTAAATATCGAATGCAGAGCATTAACTCTTTTACCCGCTGAGTTTCATATTGGGATTTATGGGCTGTGTCTTGGTTCTGTTGGAGGGCTGAACTCTATTCTAGTAGTCTGCTCTATGATTAACTCTTCATACTATGCTCTACATAGCCTAATTTTTTCCCACAATTTCCAAGTGTCCCCTGATGGGTTCTATTCAAGTCATGTAACCATTCTTTGTTCTTTTAGTAGTTGGTGTCTGCTTCTCTGCTAAACACAGTAAATTCAGGTTGTTTCAAACTTCAACCAATAATAGGCTCTAAAAAAAAATAATTAAAGATGTCCAACAATGACTACCTAATTTAGACACTTTCCATATAAATGAAATTGCTTTCTTCATAAGGCACTATTACTTAGTACCTTGATGTTTTCAAAATCCTAACTGCAGATTAATACTGAAAGAAAAAGTATAATATCAGAAGCAAGTTGTGATTATGTAATTTTTATTGTTGTTTAGTTGCTCAGTCATATCCAACTTTTTGTAACCCCATGGACTGCAGCATACCAGGCTTCCCTGTCCTTCACCATCTTATGGAGCTTGCTAAAACTCATGTCCATTGAGTTAGTGATACCATCCAACCATTTTGTCCTTTTGTCCTCTGTCATCTCTTTCTTCTTCTGCCTTCAATCTATCTCAGCATCAGAGTCTTTAATGTGTCAGCTCTTCGCATCAGGTGGCCAAAGGATTGGGGTTTCAGCTTCAACATCAGTCCTTCCAATGAATATTCAGGATTGATTTCCTTTAGAATTGACTGGTTTGATCTCCTTGCAGTCCAAGAGACTCTCAAGAGTCTTCTTCAATTCTACAGTTCAAAAAAGCATCAATCCTTTGGCACTCAGTTTTTAGATAATGTTAATGGGCTAAAAATACTTTTTGTTCAACTAATAATCCATTTTGTGACTTTTAGGAAATTATTTCATGAATCCAAAAAAGAAAAATTTTACTCACGTGCGCCAGGAGAAAAAAAAAAATGAACCCAGATCTTGAATTACCATAAAATCACCTGAAAAAAATTTTTTAAGAAATTATATGGGATTTTATCAGTTTTTGTCTGATAAAATCACAGAGAAACAAAAGTTGGGTTTTATCAGAGTTATTGGATATCTAATCAGATTTCATTTACTTTGCCAGTTCTAGGTAAATGTTAAATACTGTATTTACATTAATCCAAAGGAATATGTGTGATTCGTTGTTAAAAAAACATGAATACACAAGAAAAATAAGGACATTTCTAGAGACACATAACAAAAGAATGTACTCGCTCAATCTAACAAATCATTAGCTAAAACAACTCAGGCTCCTCATATTTATAAAATGTGAATGATTTGTTCTCTTATTCATTTCAAAGCTTTTTTTCTCTGAATAGCGTTAATTTTATTTTTCAATGTACATTTATCATTAAATCCTTCTTTCAGTTTAAATATATTTATATATGAATATAACAAGCAAGTTTAGTGCTGAAAAGTCATCTGGGGGAAAAGCAAGATGAAATCTGTTCATTACTAACCATTTGTCAAAACTGTTTATGTTTAATCTTCCAAGAATAGATCAACTTTTTAACATGACATAAATCTGCAGTAAAAATTACAATACTTTACATTGCTTACAGATTTTTAAAGGGAAAATAATGCTTATAAATCATATACTTAGGTTATAAAAGTTTTGGTAGAACAAAGTGTGCTTTTAAATTCTGATTTCCTACACAAATTTAAAACACAGATCCCTCTCAAACTCTGATTATTGCATTTCACTTGCTCATTTTCCAAAATATAATTCCCAATCTTATTAGTAGTGTGATTGAAGAGACTCACATAGGTTCTACTAACGTAATGAATATCTATTGACCTGCTATTGTATTCAGAATATTGGAATTGACTAACGAATGGAGGTAGTGGGGAAACCAAATTCCATATGACATTATCATTGGCCACTATTTTCATATGATGAGAGAAATAGGATTTTTGAAATTTAAAATTGTATTAAATTTGGTGTAAAAACAAACATCTTTAAGTGCTCCTTTTATGCATAAAACATTCCTTTTATAGTAAAGAAAAAAAAACTCTTAATTATGTAGCTTTGAATTTACACGTATACAGATAATATTTCTTGGAAAATAAAGCCTAAACTGTTTACACTGTTTGCTAGTAGGCTGAGAAATACCTATTTTTTATTAGCTTTCACCTTTTTTCTATTTGACTATATTTTGTTTTGACATGCACTGCTTTCTAAATATGCTTTACTTAGGAATAATTTACTTACAGTGAAACACAATCAAGTAAAATGTGTGGATGGAGCTGAATTTTGACAAATAATGTACAACTTTGTAAACACCACCTCATTCCTCATTCAAGGGATTACTAATTTTATTTTCAACACTATAGATTTTTTTACCTCTTTTAGAACTTCATATGAATAGAATGGGCTTCCCTGGTAGTTCACTGGTAAGAATCCACCTGCAATGCAGGAGACCTGAGTTCAATCCCTGGGTTGGGAATATCTCCTGGAGAAGGCCATGACAACCCATTCAAGAATTCTTGCCTGGAGAATCCACATGGACAGAGGAGCCTGGCAGGCTACAGGCCATGGACTCACAATGAGTTGGACACAACTAAACAATTAAGGAGACCAGTCCTGGGTGTTCATTGGAAGGACTGATGCTGAGGCTGAAACTCCAATACTTTGGCCGCCTCATGCGAAGAGTTGACTCATTGGAAAAGACCCTGATGCTGGGAGGAATTGCGGGCAGAGGAGAAGGGGACAACAGAGGATGAGATCGCTGATGGCATCATTGACTCAATGCACATAAGTTTGGGTGAACTCTGGGAGTTGGTGATGGACAGGGAGGCCTGGCATGCTGCAATTCATGGAGTCGCCGAGTTGGACATGACTGAGTCACTGAACTAAACTGAACTGAACTGAAGCAATTAGGCACACACATGCATAAATAGAATATGATATGTACTTTATTGTTTTTATCTTTATTCATTCTGCATAATGGTTTTGGAGAGTCATGAATTTTGTTACATGTATCAGTAGTGTATCTTTTTAATGCTAAATTGGATTCCATTGAATAAATATACCACAATTGGTTCATTCATTTGCTTGTTGATAAATAGTATGATACTTATGAACAAATTTATATAAGCATGTATAGGTTTTTATGCAGTCATGGTTTTATTTCTCAGTGAAATACATAGAAGGACGATTGTATGATAAGTGTATTTTAATATCCTATGACATGGGAAACTATTTTTCAGAGCAACCATATCACTTTTCATTTCCATCAGAAATGCATAAAATTCCCATTTGCTCCACATCTTCACCAATCCTTGGTATAGTCTCTTTTTAAAAAAAAAATTTAAAGTTATTTTTAACTTGAGTATAATTGCTTTAAAATATTATGTTGGTTTCTGCCATACAACATGAATCAGACATAGTATACATATGTCCCCTCCCTCTTGATCGCCCCTCCCCTCCAGCCCCCATTCCACCCCTCTAGGTTATCACAGAGCACCAGACTGAGCTCTCTGTGTTATACAGCAGTGTCCCACTAGCTATCTATTGTATATCCGTGTTCACTCTTTTTAATGTTAGCTTACAATTGGGTTAAGTGAAGTGAAGTGAAGTCACTCAGTCATGCCCGACTCTTAACAACCCCACAGACTGTAGCCTACCAGGCTCCTCAGTCCATGAGATTTTCCAGGCAAGGGTCCTGGAGTGGGTTGCCATTTCCTTGTAGTAATATTTATTATGCTGCTTTATTTTGCATATTCCTGATGACTAAATATCTTGAGCATTGTTTTTTGCCCATTTTAGATATCTAATTGTTGTGTTACAAGAGGCTTTTATATATTTTAATAATAAGCCCTTTATATTATCAGGTAGTGTAAGTATATTCTGCCATTATTTGCCTTGCTTTTGAATTTTTCAGTATTGCTTTTGAAGAAGATTTTTAATGAAGTCCAATTTATAGCTTTTTCTTTCTTTTTTTTTTTTCTTTTTTGATCCTAAGAAATCTTGGCTTATACCTAGTTCACAGTGACCATGATTTCTTTTTAAAACTAGCTTTCCTCTAGAATATCATAGTTTGGGGGTTTTATTTAAGCCTATGAAACATTCTGAGTTTATTTTTCATATTTTATTTGGTAGGGAGCTGAAGTTTATTTATTTTTCTATAAACATACCCAGTTGTTCTCACAAAATGCATAGAAAACTCAGCCTTGCCAAATTACCTTGGCACCTTTATTAAATTAATTGATCATTTATATGGGTCTTTTTTTTTTTTTGCTTTATTTAGATTCTGTTGTTATACTGATTTTTATGTCTAGGATTATGCTGATTAGAGATGCTATTTAATTTTGTATCATTACAGTATGTCTTCAAGCAAAATAGAATAAGCTCTCCAATTGAATTCCTACTATAAACCATACATAAAAGTTGCCTCAAAATGGATGATAGATTTTAATTTATCAGAAAACTATATAAAACTCCTAGAAGAAAGCAGAAATAACTCTTTATAAGCTTAAGTAAGGCAAATGATAAAGAAATTTTTTTAAAGATTTAAAAAACTAAATTGGACTTCATCAAAATTTCATACTTTTATGCTTCAGAAGACAGGATAACAATGAAAAGAAACCAAACCTATAGATTAGAAGAAAATATTTGCAAATATTATTTACTAAACAACTCATATTTAGAATATAAAAACCACTATAATCCAACAACAAAAAATAAATAAATAAGAAATCAGTTCAGTTCAGTAGCTCAGTCATGTCTGACTTTTTGCGACCCCATGAATTGCAGCACGCCAGGCCTCCCTGTTCATCACCATCTCCCGGAGTTCACTCAGACTCACGTCCATCGAGTCTGTGATGCCATCCAGCCATCTCATCCTTGGTCGTCCCCTTCTCCTCCTGCCCCCAACCCACACAGCATTAGAGTCTTTTCCAATGAGTCAACTCTTCACAGGAGGTGGCCAAAGTACTAGAGTTTCAGCTTTAGCATCATTCCCTCCAAAGAAATCCCAGGGTTGATCTCCTTCAGAATGGACTAGTTGGATCTCCTTGCAGTCCAAGGGACTCTCAAGAGTCTTCTCCAACACCACAGTTCAAAAGAATCAATACTTCAGTGCTCAGCCTTCTTCATAGTCCAATTCTCACATCCATACATGACCACAGAAAAAACCATAGCCTTGACTAGACAGACCTTAGTCAGCAAACTAATGTCTCTGCTTTTGAATACACTATCTAGGTTGGTCATAACTTTCTTCCAAGGAGTAAGCATCTTCTAATTTCATGGCTGCAGTCACCATCTGCAGTGATATTGGAGCCCCAAAAATAAAGTCTGACACTGTTTCCTCTGTTTCCCCATCTATTTCCCATGAAGTGATGGGACCGGATGCCATGATCCTTGTTTTCTGAATGTTGAGCTTTAAGCCAACTTTTTCACTCTCCTCTTTCACTTTCATCAGGAGGCTTTTTAATTCCTCTTTACTTTCTGCCATAAAGGTGGTGTCATCTGCATATCTGAGGTTACTGATATTTCTCCTTGCTATCTTGATTCCAGCTTGTGTTTCTTCCAGTCCAGTGTTTCTCATGATGTACTCTGCATAGAAGTTAAATAACCAGGATGACAGTATACAGCCTTGAGGTACTCCTTTTCCTATTTGAAACCAGTCTGTTGTTCCATGTCCAGTTCTAATTGTTGCTTCCTGACCTGCATACAGATTTCTCAAGAGGCAGGTTAGGTGGTCTGATATTCCCATCTCTTTCAGAATTTTCCATAGTTTATTGCAATCCACACAGTCAAAGGCTTTGACATAGTCAATAAAGCAGAAATAGATGTTTTTTCTGGAACTCTCTTGCTTTTTCCATGATCCAGCAGATGTTGGCAATTTGATCTTTGGTTCCTCTGCCTTTTCTAAAATCAACTTGAACATCAGGGAGTTCACAGTTCATGTATTGCTGATGCTTATCTTGGAGAATTTTGAGCATTACTTTACTAGCATGTGAGAAGAGTGCAATTGTGTGGTAATTTGATCATTCTTTGGCATTGCCTTTCTTTGGTACTGGAATGAAAAGTGACCTTTTCCAGTCCTGTGGCCACTGCTGGGTTTTCCAAATTTTAGAGCCACCCAAGTATATTTGACAAAAGAGTAAAGGCAATCCAACAGAAAAAAATGATACTAAAATCCTGGACATGTATATAACCAAAAAAAAAAAAGAGAGAGAGAGAGTCTAGAGCTGACATTATACCACTCATCCAAATGAATTCATTGAATCATAAAAGAAAATGCAGATTACAAAATTTCTAGAAGTTAATATAGAAGAAAATATAGGTTATTTTGGTGTTGCCATTGAATTTTATATACATCAAAAGTATATAATCCATGAAAGAAAAATTTGATAAATTGAACCTCATTAAAATTAAAAATGTCTGCTCTTCTAAAGAATACAATAATATAAAGATAGGCAATAGACTGAAAAAGAAATTTTACAAAATACTAATCTGATAATGGACTTATAACCAAATTATGCAAATAGCTCTTAGAAGTCAACCCAATTAAAAATAGGACAGAAGATTTGAACAGATACCTCACCAAAGATGTGCAATATTATATGTTATTAGGGACTTGCAAATTAAAACAGCAGTGAAATATTGTTACATACTTATTAGAATGGATAAGATCTAAAATATTTATAATGCCAAATGCTACCATGTATATGAAGCAATAGGAACTCTCATTTATACTGGTGAGAATGTCAAATAGTACAACCTCTTTGGAAGACAGTTTGGCACTTTATTACAAAGCTAAAAATAGTCTTACATACAATCCAGCAATCATCTGTCTAAAGATTTCACCACCAAATTTAAAAATTAGGCCTACACAAAAATTTGTACATGAATGCTTACACTCAGTTCAGTTCAGTTCTGTTGCTCAGTTGTGTCTGACTCTTTGCAACCCCATGAATTTCAGCATGCTAGGCCTCCTTGTCCATCACCAACTCCTGGAGTTCACTCACACTCACATCCAACTAGTCAGTGATGCCATCCAGCCATCCCATCCTCTGTCATCCCCTTCTCCTCCTGCTCCCAATCCCTCCCAGCATCAGAGTCTTCTCCAATGAGTCAACTCTTCACATGAGGTGGCCAAAGTACTGGAGTTTCAGCTTTAGCATCATTCCTTCCAAAGAAATCCCAGGGCTGATCTCCTTCATAATGAACTGGTTGGATCTTCTTGCAGTCCAAGGGACTCTCAATAGTCTTCTCCAACACCACAGTGGAAAAGCATCAACTCTTCAGTGTTCTGCCTTCTTCACAGTACCTATAGTCATAATTGCCAAAATTTGGAGCAACCAAGATGTCCTTAAGCAGGTGAGTGAAGTGAGTATCACTCAGTCATGTCCAATTCTTTGTAACCCTATGGACTATAGCCTGCAAGGCTCCTCTGTCCATGGAATTCTCCAGGCCAAAATATTGGAATGGGTAGCTGTTCCCTTCTCCAAGGGATCTTCCCAACCCAGGGATCAAACCCAGGTCTCCCACATTGCAGGCAAATTCTTTACCATCTGAGCCACCGCGGCTGCTGCTGCTAAGTCACTTCAGTCATGTCCGATTCTGTGCAACCTCATAGACGTCAGCCCAACAAGCTCCCCCACCTTGGGATTCTCCAGGCCAGAACACTGGAATGGGTTTCCATTTCCTTCTCCAATGCATGAAAGTGAAAAGTGAGAGTGAAGTCGCTCAGTTGTTTCCAACTCTTAGCTACCCCATGGACCACAGCCTCCCAGTGTCCTCCATCCATGAGATTTTTCAGGCAAGAGTACTGGAGTGGGGTGCCATTGCCTTCTCCCTGAACCACCGAAGAATCCTTTAAATAGGTGAGTGTATAAACAAATGTGGTATCTATTCTATAGAATATTGTACATCAGTAAAAAAAGATGAGTTGTCAAGACACAAAAAGACATGGAGAAAATTTAAATGCATATTTAAAAGTGAAAGAAGCAATTCTAGAAAGGCTACATACCATATAATTCCAACTACATAACATTCTGGAAAAGGCAAAACTATAGAGACAATAATATGATAAGTGGTTGCCAAGGGTTTGGGAGGTAGGGGCAGGATGCATACATTGGAACACAGGGGAGTTTTAAGGCAGTGAGCTATTCTGCATGATGCTGTATCAGTATATACATGACATTATGCATTTGACAAATCCATGTACTTGTACAACACAGAGTGAATGCAAACTATGGGCTTTTATTAATAATAATTTATCAATTGTAACAAATGTACCATACCAATGCAAGATGCAAATAATAGAGAAAACTGAGTAGGTGAGAAAATGAATATTTGAGAACTTCTTGTACTTTCTGTTCAGTTTTTCAGTAAACCTAAATATGCTTTTACAGTAAAATCTATTAATTTAGGAAAAAAGATAAAACTTGTATTAAAGAGGCAAAGGTTTTAAAAAGAAATTTCTCCAAAGGAGATTTACAAATGGCTAACAGCCACATGAAAATATGATTGAAGGAATTACTAGGAAAATACTAATTAGACCAGAGCACAGTGTGATGCTGCCTCACAACAAATGAGGATAACTATAATAAAGATGGACAATAACAACTATTGGCAAGGATGTGTAGAAATTAGACCCCTCATTGCTGGTGGGAAAATAAAATGATATGGGCACTTTGGAAAATAGTTTAGTAGTTCCTCAAAATGTTAGAGTCCTTATATGTCATATTCAGTTTCTAAACATATAGCCAAGAAAAATCAAAACATGTGTCCACATAAGAACATGTACATGGATATTCATAGCTGCTTTATTCTTAATAGACAAAAACTAGAAACAATGCAAATTACCCATCAACTGATAAGCAGAGCTCAGCACAGAGGTAACAGGCAAAACCTTGTCTCCCAGACTTTCCCTGAAAGGCGTCATCTGAATACTTTTAAAGCTGCTGCCTGAGTGTCAGGATTTTAATTTAGCACAGATATAGGAGCTGACTACAGTCCTTCCCAGAGACCAGGAAAACTGGCAAGCACATTCCCCATGTGCTCTGTCCGTCCAGCTCCAAGTGACCAGTATTTACCTAGAAGGAGCTTGTACTGATATCTGACACCTCAGCTTTTGCCCCTATTGGTGGAGGGACAGAGCCCCCAGATCACTTCCCTGAGGTGAATGAGCTTTCATTCACAAGTCTCATTAGACTGTAGCAAAAAAAAAAAAAAAGAAGCAGTTACTACAGGGCTCAGGACATATCCCCTTTGTAGCTATATACCTGAGCCCAAAAGAAAGGAAGTCGGAAAAACACTCATCTCCCAGTTTTCTCCCTGTTAGGAGCTTAACTGCATACTCTCCCTGCTTGAATCCAGCTTCTAATCCGCCTGCATCTGTATGCTGAATGTGATCCTCTCAGTTGGGACACACTGGTCTTGCAAGCCATCAACTATTGGGAGCTATTAAAGACAAATAAAACAGCTTGGAAAATCACAACAGTTTGAGACAACCAGGAGCTCAGGCCAGGTTGATTGATGAGGTTCGTCTAGGAAAGACCTCCTGTCATGGAGAGACGGCTATTTTGTCTAGTGAGCAGACACAAACACAGTCAAGAGAAATGAAGAAACAGGAATATATTTCAAAAAAGACATAAATACCCACAAACAGATCTTAAAGAAGTGAAGATAAGAGACTTACTTAACAGAGAATTAAAAATAACAGTAAAAGAGGATGCACACTGAGATAAGCATGTACAAAGTAAAAATTTCAACAGAGATGGAAAATGGAAAAATTACAAAACAAAAATAGAGAGTTGGAGAATATAGTAAAGCTTTATTAAACAGTTCAATAGAGGGTTTCAACAGCAGTCTAAATTACACAAGGGACAGGATCTTGCAAACAAGGCAGAGAAATCATCCAATTAGAGAAGAAAATAAAAAGAATGAAAGAGAGTAGACATCTTAAGGGACTTATGAGATACCATGAAATGGACCGATAGACACATTATAGGGGTCCCAGGGAAAAAGAGATAAAGAAAGGGGCAGAAAGTTATTCAAAGAAATAATAACTGAAAACTTTGGTGTATCAAGAGTGCAGAAGTTAAACTGGAAAGAGAGGAGGGCACAGTGAACAGGATCCGACCTCAGATGGAGAAAGCACAGGTAGAAAGGTGAGATCTCTTCTCTGAGGCCTATATATTGGTGAAGGAGATCCAACCAGTCCATCACAAAGGATATCAGTCTGAATATTCATTGGAAAGACTGTTGCTGAAGGTGAAATTCCAATACTTTGGCCACCAGATGTGAAGAACTGACTCATTTGAAAAGACCTTGATGCTGGGAAAGATTGAAGGTGGGAGGAGAAGGGGATGACAGAGGATGAGATGGTTGGATGTCTTCACTGACAGGGTGCACATGAGTTTGAGTAGGCTCCAGGAGTTGGTGATGGACAAGGATCCTTGGCGTGCTGCAGTCCACGGCATCGCAAAGAGTCGGACACAACTGAGTGACTGAACTGAACTGAAAGGACTTTGTCACATAGTCTTCAAAGGGAAATTTCCAATACTAACCATGGTCTCACTGGAAGCATACATTAGAGATGCAGGTGGATTCCTGTAAACGTAACCCTTAAACTAGAACCTCCTTAACAGAAACAGTAAGCTTTCAGGGGTAAGTTTATGAAGGCACATGTGTTTTGTTGTCCATCCCCCTTCCCACTGGAATACTCTGTGTGTGTGTGTGTGTGTGTGTGTGTGTGCGTGTGTTAGTTGCTTCCATTCTTTGTGACCCCATGGACTGTAGCCTACCAGAATCCATTGTCCATGAAGTGGGTTACCATGCCCCTCTCCTAGGAATCTTCCCGATCCAGAGATTGAACCCAGGTTTCTGCACTGCAGGCACATTCTTTACTGTTTGAGCCCCCAGGGAAGCCCTCAAACTCACTTAACATCACTCTCTTGATTGTTGCTTACAAAGACCTTTGAAATGAAAAGTCAAAATTGGAAAATGTCTTACAATGGATATAAAATGGCAAATAAAAACTTTACTCTAAAGATTAGAGAGTTTACCTAAAATTTGCAGCCTGTATTTCTAACCTAATCCTTAACAAAATAATGATCATGTCTATAATAATAATATTGTAATTGGCAAATTTCTTCCCATTCAGAAGTGGATCTGAAAATATGTTTTCTATACCTGCAGCCATGAAATTAAAAGACGCTTACTCCTTGGAAGAAAAGTTATGACCAACCTAGATAGCATATTTAAAAGCAGAGACATTACTTTGCCGACAAAGGTCCACCTTGTCAAGGCTACGGTTTTTCCTGTGGTCATGTATGGATGTGACAGTTGGACTGTGAAGAAGGCTGAGTGTTGAAGAATTGATGCTTTTGAACTGTGGTGTTGGAGAAGACTCTTGAGAGTCCCTTGGACTGCAAGGAGATCCAACCAGTCCATTCTGAAGGAGATCAACCCTGGGATTTCTTTGGAAGGAATGATGCTAAAGCTGAAACTTCAGTACTTTGGCCACCTCATGCAAAGAGTTGACTCATTGGAAAAGACTCTGATGCTGGGAGGGATTGGGGGCAGGAGGAGAAGAGGACGACAGAGGATGAGATGGCTGGATGGCATCACGGACTCAACGGACGTGAGTCTGAGTGAACTCCGGGAGATGGTGATGAACAGGGAGGCCTGGCGTGCTGCGATTCATGGGGTCACAAAGAGTCAGACACGATTGAGCGACTTAACTGAACTGATATCTGTTTCTCATTTGTATATATTTAAAATAACGTACAAATACAAAGCTCTCATATATAAAATTTCTAATTTTAACTGAATCATATCCTTTTCTTCTAAAATCTTTAAACTCAACCCTAAAGCTAGTTACAAGCAAAATATCTTACCAGTGTAAAACGTGAGTGCTTAAAACTCCAAGTTCAAGCCTCCAGGCTTCTAGTGTTATAATGTCTGTAATTTATGCTGATGTCAGAATCATTGTAATAAGAAACAGTTAGACATAGTGCCACTGTTACATATCTGTGAGTATCAAAAATATCTTCAATGTTAAAGTTGTAATTGTAGGGGCAATTGATGACATGTTATAGTCAGTACTTTAACCTGAAGAGTCCACCATCATTAGTCTTTACTCACTGGCTAAGAAAATGACTCCATTTCACAGCTTAAAGTCAAAATGGATTTGCAATCTTTGTTCAAGCTCTAAGTCTTTCTGTTCAAAGTCATTGACTAAGCCTTATTTTCATGAGGAGTTTAGCATGAAAGAAGAATCATACTCTCACTGACTTTAAAAAAAGTTTTAACAGGAATTATTGGTTTTTAAAGCACCCCTTTTATATTACAATTTATTCAGCTCAAACATTAATATTTAATGAAGCCATTTTCTAATATAAAATCAGGTCTAAGAATTTAATTAAGCAAACATAGCATGTATTGGGCATACTGTATTTTCTCCAAAGAAAATGCTGATTTTTAATCTTGTTCTTGAGGAAAAATATAGTTCTGCTTTTAATCTTTTGCCACGTTGTATCTTTACCATATAATTAAAATGTTAAAAAAAAGTTTTAACAGGAATTATTGGTTTTTAAAGCACCCCTTTTATATTACAATTTATTCAGCTCAAACATTAATATTTAATGAAGCCATTTTCTAATATAAAATCAGGTCTAAGAATTTAATTAAGCAAACATAGCATGTATTGGGCATACTGTATTTTCTCCAAAGAAAATGCTGATTTTTAATCTTGTTCTTGAGGAAAAATATAGTTCTGCTTTTAATCTTTTGCCACGTTGTATCTTTACCATATAATTAAAATGTTTGCGTTTGTTACTAGGTAAACTACCTACCTGATTGTAGTTTACCACTCTCCTGTGATAATGAGATGAAAACTGAAATAATGCATTCAAGAACTAGCGAAAATTCTAAGTGGCCCATATAGAACTTTGAAATGGGAGTCAATTAGGAACAAATAAAAGGATTTAAAATTAGAGAATGAATTACAAAAGCTAGAACTTCTGTATTTGTAGCAGAGTCAATTAATAAGTCAATGGGATTCTTTTTTCCCCTAAAAATGATGCTTAATGGCACAATAGCATGATAAAAACAAAAGTATAGATACAAGAGATATTTATGAAGATGAATAAATAGTACTTGATGATCCACTGGAATAGGCATCAAGGCTAAGATGACTCCAGACATTCTGGTTTGGAAAACTAGTGAATAGTAAGCTCTTCCTTAACATAGAAAGTTCAAGACAGGATGAAAATGTGCTAAGATGGAGAAGATAATGAATTACCTTTAGTCCCTTAAGGTCAAATTACTTGAGACATATCAGGTGGAAAGTCTATGAAATGCAGGCATTCAACATCAAAATAAAATTTATTCAAAGTTGGCTTCTAATTCAAATAAGTAAATTGTACCTTGGCAAAGAAGCTTGATTTCCTCAGGAATCAAATGCTTCACCTAGACAAGGAAGCATAAAAGAAAATTGTTCTATAGTACTGTTATGACACATTCTCAGGAGAATGCTGTTGACAGTTGCGTATCATACAGTCTGAAGCAATTCCCATAATACCGTTAAAATATACAGAGTCTGAGAGAGGATCACAACCCTGTTTCCTATCTAATGCCCAAATGTGATTTATGAAATTATCTCCTTCAACTGTGATCAAGAATGGAGATTATTAACACTTACTACATTTTTATTTTTCCAGTGGTAATGATGAACACATATGAATAAGACATATGTTTTCGTTTTAACCAACATAGTTATTCTTCACTGTTGTGTAACATTCTTCTTCTATATAAATAGGTTGCACTGTATATAATTATGTAGTAAAAAATTTTATAGCATTGGCACAAATTACAATAATTATTGTAATACTGACATGCCAAATAAATTCAAATTTTAGGCTTTGGGTCTCATAATTTTACTTGGAAGTGTTAGAAAATAGCAAAACTATTTTTAATGCCACTCTTTTGCAGAAAGAGATAAAGTAAAAACTGAAAATCTACCTCTCCAAAAGTGACCACAGCTAACAATTCTTGTGATTATTTCGATTCTCACAAACAAGCTCTGTAGGGTGAAGGAAATTGATCCTGGGTAGAATAATGGATACATGAGAAATAAAAAGTAAATGTAAGAACAACTACCAATTGGTCAAAGTAACAAAGTTAGCAAATCACTGTGGTGTTTTATAAAATATATAAAAATAGAGGAGAAGGAAAAAGAGGAGTTAAAAAGTATTAAATATTGCATCAAATGATTGACATTGTACTGGACCTGGTCTAATAAAAAGTACATGATATGTTATGGATAGCTTTTTAAAAAATTAACTCAATTTTATTGAAGTATAGTTGATTTAAAACATTATATTAGTTTTATGTGTACAATATGAAAGTAGAAGTGAAAGTTGCTCAATCATGTCCTACTCTCTGTGACACCTTGGGATTCTCAAGGCCAGAATACTGGAGTGGGTAGCTGTCCCCTTTTCCAAGGGATCTTCCCAACTCAGGGATAGAACCCAGGTCTCCTTCATTGCAAGTGGATTCTTTACCAACTGAGCCACTAGGGAACCCCATATACAATATAATGATTCAATGATTTTATAAATTATACTCCATTTAACATTATTACATAACAATGATTATATTTCCCTGTGATGTACACTATATCCTTGTTATCTATTTTTTACATAGTAGTTTGCATTTCTTAATTCTATACCCTTATATTGCCCCTCCCCACTTTCCTCTCACCATTAGTAACCACTAGTTTGTTCTCAAAATCTATGAGTCTGGTTTTGTTTCATTGTATGTATGATTTATTTGTTTAGATTCTACATATGTTGTGTTTCTCTGTCTGACTTATTTCTCTAAGCATAATACTCTCTGCTGCTGCTGCTGCTGCTGCTAAATCACTTCAGTCGTGTCCGACTCTGTGTGACCCCATAGAGGGCAGCCCACCAGGCTCCCCAGTCCCTGGGATTCTCCAGCCAAGAACACTGGAGTGGGTTGCCGTTTCCTTCTCCAAAGCATAAAAGTGAAAAGTGAAAGTGAAGTCGATCAGTCATGTCTGACTCTTCACGACCCCCTGGACTGCAGCCTACCAGGTTCCTCCATCCATGGGATTTTCAAGGCAAGAGTACTGGAGTGAGGTGCTATTGCCTTCTGTGTCCAATTTGTTATGAATGGTGGAATCACATATGTAATGGCTGAGTAGTATTCCATTGTGTATATGTGTGTGTGTGTGTGTGTGTATGCGCATGCATGTGCATGTGTATTTATATATCACACATTCTCTTAAACCATTAATCTGTTGATGAACATGGGTTGTTTCCACAGCTTGGCTATTGTACATAGTGCTGCTATGAATATTAAGGTGTATTTATCACTTCAAATTAGAGTTTTCATCTTTTCTAGATGTGTGCCCATGAATAGGATTGCTGGATCATATGGTAGCTTTTTAAAGGAAACCCCATACTGTTTTCCATGGTGGCTATACCAATTTATATCCCTATGAACAGTGTACAAAGGTTTTTATTCACACTATTTCCAACATTTATTATTTGTAGTGTTTTTTACTATGGCCGTTCTGATAGATGTGAGATGATACCTAATTGTGGTTTTTATTTGCATTTCTTAGCAATGTCACCCACTTCAGTACTCTTGCCTTGAAAATCCCATGGATGGAGGAGCCTGGTAGGCTGCAGTCCATGGGATCACAAAGAGTCAGACACGACTGAGCGACTTCACTTTCACTTTTCACTTTTATGCATTGGAGAAAGAAATGGCACCCCACTCCTGTGTTCTTGCCTGGAGAATCCCAGGGACTGGGGAGCCTGGTGGGCTGCCATCTATGGGGTCACACAGAGTCGGACACTACTAAAGTAACTTAGTAGCAGCAGCAATGGCCTATTGGCGACCTATGTGTCTTTGGGGAAATGGCTGTTTAGATCTTCTGCTCATTTTTGATTTTATTTTTTTTGAGTATTAAGTTGTGTGAGTTGTTTATATATTTTGGATATTAACTTCTTATGCTTCTATCATTTGCAAATATTTTCTCTTGGTAGGTTATCTTTTCATTTTATTAATGTTTTCTTTTGCTGTGGAAAAGTTTTTAAACTAAATTGTGTGTTCAATCACTCAGTCATATCTTCCTCTTTATGGCCCTTTGGACTGTACCCCACCAGGCTCTTCTGTTCATGGGATTTTTCAGGAAAGAATACTGGAGCTGATTGCATTTCCTACACTGGGAGATTTTCCTAACCTAGGGATCAAAGCCACATCTCATGCGAGTCTTCTGCATTTATCACTAGCACCACCTGGGAAGCCCTGAGTTTAATTGGGACTCATTTATTTATTTTTGCTTTTATTTCTTTTGACTTAGGAGACAGAGCTGAAAAAATATTGCTGTGATTTGTGTCAAAGAGTGTTGTGACTATGTTTTCTTCTAGGATTGCTTTGTGTACTGTGGACACCTTAATATTTATTCTTCTGGTTAAAGAACATGGTATATCTTTCCATTTCTTTGTATCATTGTCAAATTCCTTTATCAATATTGTAAAGTTTTCAAAGTATAGGCTTTTCACTTACCTCCTTGATTAAATTTTTCTAGGTATTTTTTGTATCCCTTGTAATATCATAAGTAACCAGTAAAAGAATGATAATCAAATTTATATCAATTCAGATAAAAAAAGATATGCTGAAATAATAAAAAATATACAATTAATTTTTAAAAAACTATGAGAGGAGAAATAAAAGGACAAATTAAAAATGCCAATGCCAAAAAGAGACTGAAAGAGCAAGATTTTATTCTCCAAATAGGTAGACATACATGCCTGTCTCTTATACACATCTGGTAACAAGTATAATACAAATAACGTTTCTACTGCATCCAAAGAAACATCACAAAAAAAAAAATCGTGTTTCTTTACAGCTATTTACATGTCCTTTCATAGGGTCTGTCCACAGCTGCAGGTATATTTAGTGACTTCTGTAACCTGAAAGATGTCTTTATGGTTAGTGGAAGCTCCTTCACTGGGATCAGGACCCAAAAGATCTCTAACAATGAACTAAATGCCCCATGCCCGCCGGTGCAGAGCCCTGATCAGGAAAGTGAGAGAAGCAAGAGCAAACCATTTAGCTCGAGCAACTGGTCCTACGTACACTTTCAGACCAGGCTCCCTGGGAAGAATCTTGGGCTCAGATGGGAACAGACGTTCCTGGACTGCTACTGGCAGTGTTTCAACTGTTTCGCTTGGCCAGCCCTGCCTGCTACTTTCCAGGGGCCTTATGCTGCAGCCAGTTGTGAAGGCCCGCCCCAGTCAGACTCTCAGCCCTGCCCTCCCAGCATTTACGGGTGTCCTCCCCTCCACACAGAACGGGATTTCTTCCAACTCAAGCCCCCTTCTTTTCTCAATCCCCAGAGCCCTTTCCATCTGTCCTCTGTAACGTTTATCAGACACCATGTCTTCATCACTTTACAACCCCTACAACAGCTTGCAGTAACTGTGCCTTGGCATAGAAAAACTAGAACATTTATTACCAGAAAAACCTTACAGTTGATCACATACAACTTCTTCCATTTTATACAACTTTTTAACCAAGGCCTAAACGTTAACTAGTGGGCCATCAATAAATAAAGGTTGGTCTAGTGTCAGTTCCAGATGAGAGGGT
>SJYC01032764.1:0-17950 GCA_006408675.1 Madoqua kirkii | reverse complement strand
TCTTAGTTTTCTGATTGTTGAGTGTTAAGCCAACTTTTTCACTCTCCTCTTTCACTTTCATCGAGAGGCTTTTTAGTTCCTCTTCACTTTCTGCCATTAGGGTGGTGTCATCTGCATATCTGAGGTGACTGATATTTCTCTTGGCAATCTCGAAGCTTCTAACCCAGCGTTTCTCATGATGTACTCTGCAGAGAAGTTAAATAAGCAGGGTGACAATATACAGCCTTGACATACTCCTTTTCCTATTTGGAACCAGTCTGTTGTTCCATGTGCAGTTCTAACTGTTGCTTCCTGACCTGCATATAGGTTTCTCAAGAGGCAGGTCAGGTGGTCTAGTATTCCCATCTCTTTCAAAACTTTCCACAGTTTATTGTGATCCACACAGTCAAAGGCTTTGGCATAGTCAATAAAGCAGAAATAGATGTTTTTCTGGAACTCTCTTGCTTTTTCCATGATCCAGCGGATGTTGGCATTTTCACCTCTGGTTCCTCTGCTTTTTCTATAACCAGCCTGAACATCTGGAAGTTTGTGGTTCATGTATTGCTGAAACCTTGCTTGGAGAATTTTGAACATGACTTTTACTAGTGTGTGAGATGAGTACAATTGTGCTGTAGTTTGAGCATTCTTTGGCATTGCCCTTCTTCGGAATTGGGATGAAATCGGACCTTTTCCAGTCCTGTGGCCAATGCTGAGTTTTCCAAATTTGCTGGCATATTGAGTGCAGCACTGTCACAGCATCATCTTTCAGGATTTGAAACAGCTCAACTGGAATTCCATTACGTCCACTAGCTTTGTTTATAGTGATACTTTCTGAGGCCCACTTGACTTCTCATTCCAGGATATTGGCTCTATGTGAGTGATCACACCAGTGTGATTATCTTGGTCATGAAGATCTTTGGGGGGTTAAATTAGTAATTTCATTATAAACAGTGTAGGTCAGTCAGAATTTGGAGAGAAAAATTTAAGAGAGTAAATGGATGGGGCTCCTTTGGTCCATGGAATTTTCCTCCTCCTGGAATTTTGTTTCCAGGCAAGAATATTGGAATGGGTTGCCATTTTCTCCTCTAGAGGATCTTTCCAATTCAGGGATGGAATCCACCTCTCTTACATCTGCTGTACTGGCAGGCAGATTCTTTACTACTGGGAAGTTCCAAATGGATCAGACTGCAGAATGGTTAGTATTCTTACCACTTCAAAAAATATCTAGATCATTATGAGAATTAAAGACTAAATCTGTTTTGCATATACACAGTTCCTGGTCACCTGGGAAATAAGATCTTCACCTTATCAAAATGACATCTGAATGAAAAGCATATTTAAATAAAGTAAGTGATAATGAGAGGAGACTCACTTATTCTGAATAGACTGAGAAACACTTCTGAGGCCAAGCCAAAGTGAGAGCTTGAGGAAACAGCCAGGTAATTTGGGATCCAGCCCACCCACCAGTGGGACAACACCATGCCTAGGACTCCTTGCCACACAGCCAACCATGCTGGGACATTGCCCTGCCCACCAGTGACTCTCAATGGACATGCAAGACAGGGCCTGGCAGTCAACCTGACCAAGCCCCAGCCATGTATACCAGTGTGCCCATAATAGTAAGCCCTGCCACAACAGATGGGCCCACCACACTTATATAGGGCATATAGGTCTGGTAACCAGAGGGAAGTGTGCCGCTGAACCCTATAGTGTGTCTCCTACATAAGACCACTTCAAGATTGGAAAGATAATAAATCTATTTAATCCATTGAAATAAAAACAGATAATTCAGTAAAATGAGATGACCAAGGAATATGTTCTAAAGGAAGGAACAAGATAAAACACAGAAGAAAAATTGAAAAAGTGGAGATAATCAGTCTGTTTGAACCTCTAATAAAAGGTTCAAGGTAATGATCAAAACTTGGAAGAAGAATATATTTTCTAACAAAAAGTAGGAAAATATAAAGAAGAACCAAGTAGAGCTGAACATAATAACTGAAATTTTAAAATACACTGGGCTTCTCCGGTGGCTCAGATGGTTAAGAATCTGTCTGCAATGTAGTATACCTGGGTTTGATTCCTGAGTCAGGAAGATCCCCTGGAGAAGGGGATGACTATCTCCTCCAATATTCTTGCCTGGAGAATTCCATGGACAGAGGAATCTGATGGACTATAGTCGATGGAGTCACAGAGTTCAATTCAGTTCAGTCCAGTCGCTCAGTAGTGTCCGACTCTTTGCGATCTCATGAATCACAGCATGCCAGGCCTCCCTGTCTATCACCAACTCCTGGAGTTCATTCAAATTCACGTCCATCGAGTCCGTGATGCCATCCAGCCATCTCATCCTCTGTTGTCCCCTTCTCCTCCTGCTCCCAATCCCTCCCAGCATCAGAGTCTTCTCCAATGAGTCAATTCTTCTCATGAGGTGGCCAAAGTACTGGAGTTTCAGCTTTAGCATCATTCCTTTCAAAAAAATTCCAGGGATGGAATTTCAGAATGGACTGGTTGGATCTCCTTGCAGTCCAAGGGAATCTCAAAAGTCTTCTACAACACCACAGTTCAAAAGCATCAATTCTTTGGTGCTCTGCCTTCTTCACAGTCCAACTCTCACATCCATACATGACCACAGGAAAAACCACAGCCTTGACTAGATGGACCTTAGTCGGCAAAGTAATGTCTCTGCTTTTTAATATGCTATCTAGGTTGGTCATAACTTTTCTTCCAAGGAGTAAGCATCTTTTGATTTCATGGCTGCAATCACCATCTGCAGTGATTTTGGAGCCCCTCAAAATAAAATCTGACACTGTTTCCACTGTTTCTCCATCTATTTCCCATGAAGTGATGGGACCGGATGCCATAATCTTCATTTTCTGAATGTTGAGCTTTAAGCCAATTTTTCACTCTCCTCTTTCACTTTCATCAAGAGGCTTTTGAGTTCCTCTTCACTTTCTGCCATAAAGGTGGTGTCATCTGCATATCTGAGGTGATTGATATTTCTCCCGGCAGTCTTGACTCCAGCTTGTGTTTCTTCCAGTCCAGCGTTTCTCATGATGTACTCTGCACAGAAGTTAAATAAGCAGAGTTAGACATGACCAAATGACTAACACTGTTACTTTCACTCTTCAGAAGGAATTAATGGAAAGACAGATGAGCACAGAGCAATAGAACAGAAAAACTGAACAGAAAAAAGAATTTTTAAAAAATGGAAGTAAGTTGAGAGTCCTATGGAACAACATCAGTCATACTACCATTTGCAGTGCAGGGATCCCAGAAAGAGAAGAGAGGAAAGGGAAAAGAACTTATTTAAAAAGATAATAGCTGAAAACTTTCTTAACCTCAGAAAAAAAACAGAGGTCCAGTAAGCACAAAGTCCCAAACAATGAATTTAGTAAACTTGAAGAATACAAAATTCAATAGTCATAAATTTGTTGCATTTTTATTCACTAACAATGAACTATGACAAATAGAAATTAAGAAAACAGTCTCATTTACAATTATATCAAAAAGAATAACATACCTAGGAATAAATCTAACCAATTAGATGAAAGATCTGTACTCAGAAAACTTTAGGACTCTGATGCAAGGAATTAAAGATGATACAAACATAAAAATTTGAATCATATAGCTTGAAATCAGGAAGAATTATACCATCTGTTTTATTCTTTCTCAAGATTGTTTTGGCTGTTTATGGTCTTCTGTGTCTTCAGACAAATTTTAAAATTATTTTATCTAGTTCTGTAACAATATACCATTGGTATTTTGATAGAAATTGTATTGACTCTGTAGATTACTTTGACAGTATGATGATTTTAACAATATTAATTCTTTTAATCCGTGAGCATAGTATATTTTATATATATATATATATATATATATGTATGTATATGTGTGTGTGTGTGTGTATACAGTAATGGTAACATTGCAAAACTGGCACAAAAACAGACACCTAGATCAGTGGAATAGACAAGAGAGCCCAGAAATGAACATACACTTACATGGTCAGTTAATTCATGACAAAGGAGAGGAAAATGTACAATGGGGAAAACACAGCCTCTTCAGTAAATGGTGTTGAGAAAACTGGACAGATACATGAAAATAAAAAATCTGTACTATTTTATCATACAAACAGAAAAGTAAACTCAAAATGGATTAAAGATTGTAAGAACTGAAATCCTAAAACTTCCAGAAGAAAACATATACAGAATGCTATTTGACAGTAGCCTTAGCAATATTTTTTATGTGTCCTTTCAGACAAGGGGAATAAAACAAAAGCAACTGGTACTGCATCAATTTTAAAAAGCTTTACAGTGAAGGATATCAGCAAAATGAAAAACCCACCTACTGAATAGAAGATATTTGCAAATGATATATTCATTAAACAGTTAATATCCAAAATATACAAAAAACTCAGAAAATTCACCATCAGAAAAACAAACAACACAATAAAAATATGGGCAGATGACCTGAGTAGGCATTTTTCCAAAGAATACATATTAATTGCCAAAAGATAGACAAAAAGATACTCAACATCATTAATTACTAGGGGAATACAAATCAAAGCCACTATGAAATATCACTTCACAACTATTAGAATGGCTACTACCAAAAAAACAACAAATAACAAGTGTCGGCAAAGAAGTAAAATAAAGCAAACTTTTGTGTGTTGTTCGTGGGAATGTAAATTTGTACAGCCACTATGTAAAACAGTATGGAGGAAAATATTTAGAAAATTAAAAACAGACCTACAATATGATCCAACAATTCCACTTCTGGGTATTTTTCTAAAGAAAATGAAAACACTACTTCAAAAAGATATATGTACCTCTGTGTTAATTATAACTTTATTTACAATAGCCAAGATATTGAGGCAACATAGATGTCCATATGTAGATGAATGGATAAAGAATATGTGGTATATGCACACAATGAGAAAGAATGAAATATCACTGCGGCAACATGGATGGACCAAGAGGAAATTATACTGATTGAAATATTTCATACAAAGAAAGACAGTTACTGTGTGATTTTGCTTGTGTGTATAACCTAAAGAAAAAGAAGAAGAAGAAGAAGAACAAACATAGCAGTGTAACAGACATAGAAAGAAACAGGTGCTCTCCAGGGGAAGGTGAGTAAGGTGAACAGGTAAGAGAGATTCAAGTACAAACTTCCAGTTACAAAACAAATGAGTCACATGGATGAAATGTACAGCATGGAAAATATAATCAATAAAATATACCTTTGTATGATAACAGATGGTAACTAGACTTACTGTGGTGATCATTGTGTAATGTAGAGAAATATCTAATCACTATGTTGTGTACCTGAACTAACAAATTACTGTAGGCCAATTATACCTCAAACAACAACAAATAAATAAACAAAAGGAAGGAATGGATATTAAAGGTTTATAAAAGGGTTAATTTGAGGCTACATACCTAAGAAAGCAAGACCTTCTTTCCAGATATTGCTGAGTTATTATTTACTGACTATTCCAGTAAGTTTGGCCACTAAATAACCTATTAGGGCCCTACATATATTCATGCCGCCTTACCTGGGCAAGGTAAGGCAATGTATTGGCCTCTCTACTTGGAAAAAAAAAACATAAGAAATTAGAGGAGTCAGACTTATAAAAGATAAGTTCAGCAATCCAGGTATTTTGCTGCTTAAACCGCCTTCCTTCCTGGTGAAGGGCACGACAACCCACTGTAGTATTCTTGCCTAGAGAATTCCATAGACAGAAGAGCCTGGTAGGCTACAGTCCATAGGATCACAAAGAGTCAGTCACGACTGAGTGACTTAGTATGCACATATGCTGCCCTTACAATCTAGGAGTAAGGAAGTACCCAAGGTATTAAAAATGCTGGCCCTTTCATCAAGGTAGGTAGCCTTTATTACCATATTTTATTTTCTGCATATATTATTTAGAGCAAAGTAATACATGCACCTTTTAAAAGTCCAAGTGTAAAGAAAAACAACTGACCCCTTCCTTACTTCTCCCTATCCCCAAATCTCTATCCCCTAAATTTTGTTACTATTTTTTCTGGCACCTAACAAATTGGTTATTGATTTAAGACATTGACAATGCCCTTACATTATTGTGTAAGAAGAGGCTTTAGACTTTCCCTTATTAGCTCTTTTTTAATGCCAGCCTTTGTCCCTCCTGTCCTGTGCCTTGGAAGTCCTTGGGTATAGAGCTTCTAGTCAGTTTTTCAACAAGGAAGTCTTTGTTCTTTTGCAGGGAGTGAGAGTGGCAGATGCTTGGCTGCTCTGGATTGGAAAGGGGTCCTGTGGTTAAAGAGTGTTGCAAATATTTTCAATTCTTTCTTATTTTAGTCCATGTTTCATCTCACCTCTATCACACCTGGTCTTAGTGTGAGGGCCCTTCAACGGAGACTAGGTTGCTTGCCTTAGATGTTCCCTTTCCATCTTGTATCCACTTCCAGCGTCTGTAAACTATGCTGTCAATGCCTATCTGACATTTTTTTATATACTATATTTATTTACTCTAAATTTACCCAGATTTCAGAAAGAAGAATAGATAAATGTGTATGTACAATGTACCATGTTTAACCTCAAATCTCATACATAGATAGTATAATCCATTTATTGCTTCATTGGATCATGTCTGTGTACACTGAGAGTCACCAGTTTTTGTTTCTATAGACAATATTCTTATTGCTTAAATTTTGATAGCATAAAGAGAGAAGAGTAAAACAGGCACTTTTATACATTGATTGTGACCCTGTAAATTGGTACAACCCTTTCAGAAAACAACTTAGCGGTATGTTCTTAAAATCAATTAAATTTTTAATACTCTTGGGCTTAGTAAAATTCTCCTTCTAAATGTCTGTTTCTAGGAAGCAACTTAAATACAAGAATGAGAAAATTATGCACAAATATACTTTTATGCGCTTATTATGAAAATATAAAATAGGCAATAATCTCATACTATCAGTAAGAAAATGGCTAAAAGGCACAAACACCAGATAGTTGTTTGACAGATATTTATGTGTTGTTTACAAAGACTGTGTGAAAACAGTTGGAAGTTGGAAACTGGGCTGAAGGCTCACTCAAAATAGTTGGAGTTTCCATGAGAACAGTTTTGTTTTTTTTTAATTTTTTCAAAAAAAGAATACAACCCAAGATATATGTTTATTGAGGATGTATTTATACATTATTAGCATGTTAGAGTAGAAAAGCAGTTATTTGGTCTTGGATGAAACTTAAGTATTTAAATACTTAAGTATTTAAAATATATTCTAAGAATTAATTCTTAGAAAACCGTAAGCTATGTTTTACAAAACAGAATTCAAGTACTTGAAAAACACAAGGCAATTTGGTTCAAAAGTACTTGGGATGTATTGTAATCAACATAGCTTATTTTTATAGCAGTGCTAAATAGTTTCTGAATGTCTAGTTTGATAATGATGCATGCATGTTCTTACTCCAGGGGACAGTGAAGCTAATTACTTTGGAACATTGGTGTTTTGAATTTTGGCCAAGATTTCTTGAGAATAGTACAAATCCCTTCATATATATTAACCCATTTATTCACATCATTTCTTGCTGATACAGGTATGAAGCAAATGGTTTCCCAAATTTATAATTTGTAAACCACAAAGACTATTTGACAGCTTGTAAAAATCTGTATTTCATAGAATCCAACTCTCTTGTACACTAAGTCAATAGTTCTTTGCACTGACCTTCACTGTCATTTCATTGGATTGAAAGGAGATTTTACTAGGGAGAGGAGATTAACCTCTCAATTCCTGGTAATGATGTTAGAGTATTAAAATATATATACATATAGTGAGCCTGAAGCAGATAAGAATATTTATTATCAATTTTGTTGTTTGAACAAAGTTTATGATTGATTTTCAGTGATTGAGCCTTTGTGACAATATCACTTTAAGTGAATCAGAATGACTTAATGGCCTATCATGCAAAATGAAGTATCACTATATCTTTTATATTATCACATAAACACAGAGAAAATAACTAACGAGATATTTTTCTGATTTCCTAGGGAAGAGTATTTATTTAAAATATTTTTAAAAGGAATTCATTCTTCTTGATAACCACTGACTACCTTAGTCACACTAATTATATGTATTTCGTTGTTTAAGATGAAAATTTGACCCCTAATTAGTATTGTACTTTGAGTGATTCTCCCATGTAGACAGAATTCCATTTCATTGACTACTGTCATAGCATTTTAGACTGTGCAATATCTGCTTCCATTTTCCCAAAAAGGCTTTACTAATACTACATTAGTGTTATAAATATGATACAATTTCTTAAAGGAAAATTCTATAAAATATCTATATGTTTATAAATCTCTATCTATAATTCTGTTTGAAATAGTGCCCTTTAATTCAGTGTTAAAATATATATGTGCAATGACTTTGTGTGAATGTATATTTAAGGTTAAATGATTAAAGAACATTAGGATACTTTTCATTTCAAGAGGTGCTGTTATCACCAGGGTGGAGATGGAATTATAATAGGAACTGGAGGCATGAATAAATGTCCTTCCTTCCTATAGTGGTGTATACTAGTAGCAATAATACAGTCATCTTCTTTAGCCCCAGTCATTTGATGACTACAGACAAAAAGCAAAAAAAATGTGTAACCTTGAGTAACCTGAAGGATTACCAAAAGTGGGGCATGTTCCTTAATGAAACATCAGGTCCTTGTGATAAGGCAGGAAAGGAAATAAAATTACATTAAGCATAAGATTTAAGTCAGTAATTCCAGTGCGCTACCAGCTGTCAAACTTCCATAGGAAGAGCTTTTCTAACAGGAAAAATAACAGTGTCTGAACTCTCAAATCATCAATACAGTATTTTGAAAAATATGCCAAGTTTTGTTGGAAATGTATTCAAATACATTGGCTGTCTTCCTTCAAGACTCTCATCAAATGATCAAATCTTTCTAAGAGTTTTTCTGATGTTTTACTTCTCCCCAATAGACAGTTGCTCAAATTTCAGGTTTTGTTTTGGGGTTTTTTTTGCTATTTTGTGCTCTTAATTTTCAACAAATATCTCTGTTGTTCCATAATGTGTTCATATTTATGTCTTCTGTGAAGCCAGAAGCTCTTTAATGTCTGGGGCTGTTTTACTTATCTTAATATTCTAGGTGAGAATCACAGTGCCATATAGACAATCAATTCTAAGTAAGTGCTTTAAAATAATTAATTTTTTATTGGCAAGCATTAATATTTACCAAGCCCTACTATGTGCCAAGTACAATAGTAAGCACTAGGGATTCTGCAGTAAATAAAGCCCTTTATAGAACTTTAATAATAAAGTTAGATGATATATAATATATAAATATATATTACATATAATGTGTTTCTATTACATATAGATATGTCTTTGTATCAGCAGAATTTACTGTTTGTTCCAAACGGGACAAATAGACTCCTGAATTCTTTTTTGACTAGTTACTTTAGAAAGCTTGCGATTACAAGTGCTTTTTCTGCCTCCTAGAGATATAAATCTCTTACCACTCACAACTGTCTTCTCAAGAACCTGAGAACCATTCTGTTTGAAATGCAAGCATTCAAGGAGATAACTCTCACTCTAGTTCCCAGTCCGTGTGGGAGGGAAAGCCCCAACTTTGGCAGTCACTTGTTTTAACTTGCAACACTGCCCCCTGTCTTAAAGATACCATCTTTTTGTTTCTCCTCTGGATAAATTCCAGTTGACAAACGTGTGTGGCCTTGGCACATGGACCAGCTCCTCCCAGTACCTTAGTGCCCCTACTGTAGCACAACTCGTCCTTATAAAGTCACCTGCTTTTATTTCAGTGAAGTTGAGTTCATTTCACCCTGAGTCCTTTTCCTCATGACGTTAGTCATCACTGAATAACATCTAGCCTCAGCACTTAGTGCATGTGGGGGATGATCTGTTAGACAGAGGGAAAGGCTCATAGCTGGAGTGTGCTCAGTATTTTTGAGGAACATCATGAGGCAAGGAGGCTGAGGAACAGCGAAAGACTGGCAGAGTGGTAGGAATGAGCTCAGATAGTACTGGGCTGTGTGTCCTGGTTAGAACTTTGAATTTTAGGTAAAATAGCCATTCGAGGAGCTTGAGCAAGAAATATCATGATCTGATTTACTTTCCAAGAGTCACTATGCCTGCGGAATGGAGAATAGGCTGGTAGCAAGTTGGCAACAAAAAAGGAAGAAGGAAGGCCAGTTAGTAGGTAATGGAGATGCCCAGAAGAAAAAGCAGAGACTGGAGCATGGTGGTGGTGAGGATATTGTGAAGTGGTTGGACTCTGAATAGAATTTTGAGGAAAAGCTGACAGAATTTGCTGTTGGATTGGATTTGAGGTGTGAGAGGAAAAAAAGAGTCACTGTTGCATGAATATCAAGCAATAGATTCAGTAGGAGAAATAAATACATCCATTCCACATTTAACTACTAGAGGCCACTCTTTTAGAAATAGCACAAGCTTAGCTTTCACATAATGTCAAATTGTAATCCTTGGAAAATAAAATATCCACTGAAACCTGACAGAAAGAAATTGAAGTTCAATGTATATTCTCTGAATTTTTATAAGAGTTACAACAAAGTTAAAACAAAGTTGTAGCAAAGTTTCTGGTAGTTTATGGTAATTGTGTCTAACTGGTCAAAGGTGGATAGAATTACATGCCATTTACAATTTTCCATACCTTTTTGATAACAGAAAAGCATCTCAACTTCTGGCCATAATTGTGGTCCTCTTGGCACCAGCTGGACTAATTGCCAATATCTCACTAATAATTCAATGCATGAGTACCTTTTGCGCAAGTCAGGCATTTTAGTTCTGCATTAGAGATGACTTGATGTGCGTGCTTTGACACATGTGCAGAAAATAATCCAAAGTAAATAAGCTAGTCTATTCTCTAGATTTGAAAAAATTATAACTACTCAGAACAATAGAGAACATTGCTCTGACAGCAAATAAGCAAGATGAACCTAAAGTAATGATTTGCTCACCTTCACTTATTTTTACAGACAATATCTTGAATAATAAATGCTTATACAACTCTAAAGGAATAATAGAAAATATATCCAGGAGAGACCACTTAAAAGTGTTTCTATAGCCAAGAATTTTCTAAAGCCTTTGTGTTGAATCTGGGAAACATAGAGTTTAGAAAAAGGATTAAAAAGAGATCTCAGGGTTCAACTAAAATCCCCATGTCTAAAATATAATTCCAAATTAAACCATTTAAAAAGCAATCACCTGCAAGTCTATTTTAGCTGCTTTTGGGAACTAGGATAGCACCATTCAGTGGTCTTCAACATTTTTGACACAAGGGACTGGTCTTGTGGAAGATAATTTTTCCACTGACCATGGTGGGAATGGTGTAAGGATGATTCAAGTGATTAATTTATTGTGTTTTTTATTTCTATTATTTTTACGTTGTGATATGTAATGAACTAATTATACAACTCACCATAATGCAGAATCAGAGGGAGCCCTGAGCTTTTTTCCTGCAATTAGATGGTTGCATCTGGGGGTTATGGAGGCAGTGACACCCGGAGCATGTTGTTTGTGTCCAGTCTACTTCATAATCTCATTTTGGTTGCTGTCACTGTACAAAAGTCTGCTTTCACAAAGATAAGATGTTGGAAATTGAAGCAGACTATTTGGTGCTTTTTGTGGCCATCTCAAGATATGCTACCTTGACTGAAATATAGAATTTATAGAGATTTGAAGTTGTCTCAATCATACTTATTGTGATCCACACAGTCAAAGGCTTTGGCGTAGTCAATAAAGCAGAAATAGATGTTTTCCCGGAACTCTCTTGCTTTTTCCATGATCCAGCAGATGTTGGCAATTTGATCTCTGGTTCCTCTGCCTTTTCCAAAACCAACTTGAACATCAGGGAGTTCACAGTTCATGTATTGCTGAAGCCTGGCTTGGAGTATTTTGAGCATTACTTTACTAGCATGTGAGATGAGTGCAATTGTGCGGTAGTCTGAGCATTCTTTGGCATTGCCTTTCTTTGGGATTGGAATGAAATCTGACCTTTTCCAGTCCTGTGGCCACTGCTGAGTTTTCCAAATTTGATGGCATATTGAGTGCAGCACTTTCACCGCATCATCTTTCAGGATTTGAAATAGCTCAACTGGAATTCCATCACCTCCACTAGCTTTGTTCTTAGTGATGCTTTCTAAGGCCCACTTGACTTCACACTCCAGAATGTCTGGCTCTAGGTGAGTATCACACCATTGTGATTATCCAGGTCATGAAGATCTTTTTTGTACAGTTCTTTGGTGTATTCTTGCCACCTACTCTTAATATCTTCTGCTTCTGTTAGGTCCATACCATTTCTGTCCTTTATTAAGCCCATCTTTGCATGAAATATTCCCTTGGTATCTCTAGTTTTCTTGAAAAGATCTCTAGTCTTTCCCATTCTGTTGTTTTCCTCTGTTTCTTTGCACTGATTGCTGAAGAAGGCTTTCTTATCTCTTCTTGCTATTCTTTGGAACTCTACATTCAGATGCTTATATCTTTCCTTTTATCTTTCCTTTCCTCCTTTGCTTTTTGCCTCTCTTCTTTTCATAGCTATTTGTAAGGCCTCCCCAGACAGCCATTTTGCTTTATTACATTCCTTGATCCCTGTCTCCTGTACAATGTCACAAACCTCATTCCATAGTTCATCAGGCAGTCTATCAGATCTAGGCCCTTAAATCCATTTCCCTTCCACTGTATAATTATAAAGGATTTGATTTAGGTCATACCTGAATGGTCTAGCGGTTTTCCCTACTTTCTTCAATTTGAGTCTGAATTTGGTAATAGGGAGTTCATGATCTGAGCCACAGTCAGCTCCTGGTCTTGTTTTTGTTGCCTATATAGAGCTTCTCCATCTTTGGATGCAAAGAATCTAATCAATCATACTTATAGGCCACCATCATTTGTAAGCTCAAGCCGTTGACCCTTTTCTAGCATGGACAAGGTCAGTTCACCTGGTTTATTCACAGATGGATCGTGGATCCATTCTTTCCCAGTCTGAGAGTCTTGTGTGGCTGGGAAGTAATGCTCAAATGAAAGCTGAGATGGATGCAGCTTTCTCTCCATGCACTAGCAGGGAGAAAGAAGACCCTAGTCTGTCACTTTCAAAATCTCTGTTAAGGTTTGAAATGTGCCAAATCCCAGTGTTCACTCATTACCTCCATATTTCCAGTTTGCCTTTGAATGCAGCCACTTTATCTGCTGACTTTTACATAGTTGCTGTCCTCTCCTGAAGTGACAGATTTGAGTTCACTGTACAGATTGTGTATGTCATACAAACAAGCAAGCTTTGGACCCATCTATGTCACTGAAATGTGCTGCCAGTGGTTACTGTTTTTTAAAAGAAATCTCTGGAGCAGTATCATAATTCAAAACTCTAGCCAATGATTTACCTTGAGAAAGCCATCTCACTTCTACGTATAAGAGAGGATGTGTGTGCTCTGCATCCGTCTCCTGACAGAACCGCATGCCCTGACATGAGTTAAGGGCATGTACTTTAATATGTTGATCATTTTAACCACACCATGGAAAACATTAAGTTCAGGTGACATTTTTCAGCTAACCATCATTTCTCTGTAGATGACATGGTGCATAGACTCACAATCAGAAGTGACCTTTTGGACCCAAGGAGAGGAGCCAGAAAGTCATCCAGTCATGGCAGCCGTTGCATCTATGCATATACCAATACAAAATGACCAATTCAAGTTCCCTGATGCATAATCATTCCAAGACTTGAATAGTTCTGCAGCTGTGGTATGGGTTGGCAACAAAAGGGCACAGAACATACCCTCTTGCACATCGTCTGAGAAATATATTGCATTGAAACAAGCATCGTTGCCTTGTCAACATTAGTAGACTCATCCACCTGTATTGTGCACTGAAATGATTCATTAATCCTCTCTAACAGTTGTGCCTCAGTATACTCTGCTGTTTCATCAATTTATCTAATTATGGTGCTAGGCAAAAGAGGAACAGATGTAATCTTTTGAATTGCAGACTCTCCTAAAAGCTCAAGACAAATGTCCTTGGCAGCAGGCAGGATAGACTCTTCACCCACAGTAAAGGGCTTTTTAGCTCTAGCAATGTGGTTAGATACTAAGAATGATGCTCTCAATGCAGAAACATTTGATAAAATGGCAGCTTTCAATAACTGCTTCTGTTCTTCATGTTCACATAAAAAACAAAAAACTCCAGAGGCTTGTTTTTTAATGCATAATACTCCATCTCCATGTGACACAGCAGTTTTGAAGGTTTCATGGCTTCATTTGGATAGCTAGTTGCCACATATTGTACAAAGCATGCTTGGAGAAGGTGAATCACTTGTTGAAATGAATCTGTAATTTAAGAAGGACTCTTGGTATTTTCTTTTAAATGCAGCTTTCTTTTGTTGTCAGTCTTCTGCTGTCTCATCGTTGGGTCTTTCCTGCTTTACAAAGAGGGTCTCCAGTGATGTTTGTTTTTCACTTATTTTTGCTAAGATTAGCTCGTGGGCTTACACAAACTGTGATTGAGACAAATGTGCAGGCACTGATGGAAGTGGTAAACAAAATAATGGGCAGGCCATTCAAGGACTAAAAAGCATTGGATTCTGAAAAGTCTGCCACCAGATGCAGGTTTACAGCTGAAGTACATTAACTCACTTGCCACTATAAAACTTGCCACCACATGCAGCTTAATTGTCACTTGCCACTCACTGATAGGGTTTTGATATGAGCCTGTAAGCAACTGATTAATTATGGTCTCTGTGCAGTCAAACACAACGCCCTGAGTGTTAGCATCACTTCCTCAGCATTAGAGTCTCATGCAGAATGCACAGCCTAGATCCCCTGCATGCACAGTTCACAGTAGGGTCCACTGGAAGAATCTAATGCCACCATTGCTCTGACAGAAAGCAGAGCTCAGGCAGTAATGCTAGCAGCGGGGAGCAGCTGTAAATAGAGATGACGCCTTGCTCCCTCACCTACCACTCACTTCCTGCTGTGCCGTCCAGTTCCTAACAGGCCACAGACCAGTACTGGTCCATGGCCCAGGAGGTGGGGACCTCTGGCGCCATTTATTCATTCATGCCTTGAACTTGGACTGAGATTCTTCTACATACCATCCATAGTGACCCACACTGGACAAATCAGCACATTTGCTGAAGTGCTCAGAACTACTGCCCTAAGTCCCAGTAGAAATCCCATTCTCTCAGCAATCTTACAAAAACTGATGTTACCTTCACTACTTTCTTTATGGTGCTTATCTTTAGTGTATATCACATTTACATTGAATCCAAACCCTGACCTTGGGTTAGTTTTATGAAGTAATCCATTCTTGATTTAGTCCTTTGTAAGGTAGATTGTCAGAGAAGGCAATGGCACCCCACTCCAGTACTCTTGCCTGGAAAAATCTCATGGATGGAGGAGCCTGGAAGGCTGCAGTCCATGGGGTCGCTGAGGGTCAGACACAACTGAGCAACTTCACTTTCACTTTTCACTTTCAGGCATTGGAGAAGGAAATGGCAACCCACTCCAGTGTTTTTGCCTGGAGAATCCCAGGGAAGGCGGAGCCTGGTGGGCTGTGGTCTCTGGGGTTACACAGAGTCGAACACGACTGAAGTGACGCAGCAGCAGCAGCAGCAGCAGCAAGGTAGATTGTAGAAGAGATAGTCCCTAAGTCCTATTTGGGTGTTCCTCTCTTTATAGTGTACTAAGATTTTAGTTTATAAAGAATAATCTTTAAAAATACATTTAAATCAGTTCTAATGAGGTGGATGAAACTGGAGTCTATTATACAGAGTGAATTAAGCCAGAAAGAAAAACACTAATACAGTATACTAACACATATATATGGAATTTAGAAAGATGGTAATGATAACCCTGTATGCGAGGCAGCAAAAGAGACACAGATGTTTAGAACGGACTTTTGGACTCTGTGGGAGAGGGAGAGGGTGGGATGATTTGGGAGAATGGCATTGAAACATGTATACTATCATGTAAGAAACAAATCGCCAGTCTATGTTTAATACAGGATACAGGATGCTTGGGGCTGGTACACGGGGATGATCCAGAGAGATGATATGGGGTGGGAGGTGGGAGGGGTTTTTTTTTTTTTTTTTTGCATTATAAGAACCATATAACCACAACAAATTACTAAAATAAACGTGTCATTTTTTCTTTAAAGCTTGAACAGTTTTCCAAAGTTAAAACTTTCATCAGTGGGTACAGGATGAAGATTAAGATATAGAATACTAGTTATCCTTATTTTTATGATCAATCTATAGTTATTTCAGTGTTAAAATTTGGTCTGTAATTATTTCTAAAGATGGAAAAGAGAGGATCTGAATTTTAGTTTTATTACTACCATCCCTTCTTTTCTTTGACACAAGAAATGCCTCCTTTTCCTCACTTTTTTTTTTTTTAAACAATTCTAGGCTCCCATCAGTATTGCTTTATAAAGCTATGTATAAAAACCTAAAATGAGAGGGAATAACACATTTGAGGTAAAATACACCTTTTATTCATATTTCTACCTTGGAGCAATTTATCAGTGTTATCTGAGATGCTGCAGCCCAGACTTGAGGTCCTCAGAATATCCACCAAATAAAACATAACTGTAAGCTTTTAAGTTGTGCAGTTTTTTCAACTGACACAAAAATAATCTCCAGTTTCTTTTTTCTTTCTATAGTAGGAGAAATTGTACAATTAAGTGCAAAGAGTTTCAAATTGCCTCAATTCTTGATTGCATTTGTATGAACTATTTATGCCTTAACAGTCTGAAAAAGGCAAAAGGAAATCTTGCCTTGAAAACAACAATAGATACTCAGATTATCTCTACATTTTTACACATGATAATCAGCCTTATAAAGTGCAGACAGGAAGACATAAATTGAAAAAAAAACAGGAGGAAAAGGGAGGAAATAGGCAAAAGAAACTAAAACAAGAATCAAATAATAAAGGTAACAAACAAATATAGAAGCAATGGTAATTAATTTTGTCATGAAATTATAGAATAAAATGGACAATTTTCAGACATAAAAACTACATTGAGAATAAAATGGATATTCTCATACTGAAAAACAATAACTGAAACTAAATATTGAGCAGTTAGACTTAATAATCACATTATGTACACTGAAGAAAATCATAGAATTGGAAGATATATCAAAAGAAAATATTCATACTCAGTAATAGAAAGACAAAAGATGGAAAATAAAAGTTTCTGAGTGACCCTGTGAGAAACCCTGTAGGAAGATTTAACACACATTTAATTAGAGTCCAAAAAGAAAAAGAAGAGAGAAAGTTGTGAATCACTTTATTGGATGAAAAATGAGGACTATAGTCCAGGAGACATTTCAGATAGCTCTGAGAAACTGCTCCAAAGAGGTAAGGAGGTTCTGCTAGTCTTATGAAGGTTAGTCACAAGTATCAGTCATCACCATGAAGGATTTTAGTGCTTTTCTAGATATGAGGAGATACAAGAATCTGGCTCATAAAATCAGCTCCTGAAAGTATCAAACTATCTAAAGATGTGTTCTGACAGTTTTTGCTGAGAACAAAGTGCTTCATTTCTGCTCTCCACCTTGAGCTCCTATCAAGGGGGTGCTGAAAGTTAGCAGCTGCAACAGCACATGATATAATCTTTATAGAAGTAAATGGCAAGTGCCAATTTGCAGTTGACGATTCCAACTGGATTGAGTCAATTGAAGGAAAGAAAGTCAAAGGATAACAGAAGAGGGACAAATAAACCTCAAACTTAAAATAGTATGTATCAGTAACTATATGAAATGGAAATCTAAATTAAAGGAAGGCAAGATTGTTAAACAGGAAGCAGATAAAATTGATTTCAGCTATATGTTGCTTACAGGAACCAAAGCTGAAGTAAAAATATGTGAAAAGTTAAAAGAAAAAAGATAGAAAAGCTATATTATTCAAATGTTAACTTAAAAATAGCTGAAAACAATATTGCATTAGAAGAAAAAT
>SJYC01032763.1:0-13841 GCA_006408675.1 Madoqua kirkii | reverse complement strand
TTTAAAGAAAGAAGTATTCATAAGTATTCACTAGCTACTTTATAATTATTAAAGTGTCAATCTATCAAGATGATATGGGAATTATAATTTGACATATCAAGTATATATCAAGTCAATATGTACCAAATAATACAGACTCATATAAAAAAAATCAAGAACAAATAAAAATTCACAATTGTAATAAAAGATTTTTAATATATCTAAGTAACTTTTAAAAAGCAGTCAAGTTATAATTAAGGATATAAAAAGTTGGAACAGGGTTTACAAACTGAACTAATTACATATAGGAGGTGAAGTCGCTCAGTCGTGTCTGACTCTTTGTGCCCATGGGATTCTCCAGGCAAGAATACTGGAGTGGATTGCCATTTCCTTCTCCAGGGGATCTTCCCGACCCAGGGATCAAACCCAGGTCTCCCACATTGGAGGCAGACGCTTTAACCTCTGAGCCACCAGGGAAGCCCTAAATAGGACAGTATAATCAACATTTCCAAATTACACAATTTTACTAGATTTTGATGTTCAGAGCAGATTTAGGTTTACAACAAAACTGATCAGAAAGTACAGATTTCCCATACACCCCCTACCCATATATGCATAGCCTCTCCCATTATCAACATCGCCCACCAAACTGATGCATTTGTTACAATTACATCTACATTGACTAATTTTTATCACCAGAAGTCCATTTACCTTGTGGTTAAATTTAGTGTTGAGCATTCTGTGGGCTTGGAGACATGTATGGTGATATGTATCTATCAGTATAGTATCATATAAGTTAATTTCACTGCTCTAAAAGCCCACTGCGCTCTATTTATCCCTTTGTCCTTCAGTCCCTGGCAGCCTGATCTTTTTTAATGTCTCCATAGTGCTGACTCTTTTCAGAGAGTAATATAATTAGAATCTGAAAGTATATAGCCTTTTTAGATTGGCTTCTTTCACTTAACAATGCAGATTTATTTTCCTGCATGTCTCTGCCTGGCTTGAGCACCCAGCTATTTTCCATCCATTTTGTGTTGAAGAATATTCAATTGTCTTGATGTACCATAATTTATACTTCTGTGTATTCTTGCCACCTCTTTTTAATATTTTTTGCTTCTGTTAGGTCCATACCATTTCTGTCCTTTATTGTGCCCATCTATGCATGAAAATTCCCTTGGTATCTCTCATTTTCTTGAAGAGATCTCTAGTCTTTCCCATTCTATTGTTTTCTTCTATTTCTTTGCATTGATCACTGAGGAAGGCTTTCTTATCTCTCCTTGATATTCTTTGGAACTCTGCATTCAGATGGGTATATCTTTTCTTTTCTCCTTTGCTTTTCGCTTCTCTTCTTTTCTCAGTTATTTTTAAGGCCTCCTCAGAGGCCTTGCATTTTTGCATTTATTTTTCTTGGGGATGGTTTTGATCACTGCCTCCTCTATTATGTCACAAACCTCTGTCCATAGCTCTTCAGGCACTCTATCTATCAGATCAAATTCCTTGAATCTATTTGTCACTTCCACTGTATAGTCATAACGGATTTGATTCAGGTCATACCTAAACAGTCTAGTGGTTTTCCCTACTTTCTTCAATTTCAGTCTGAATTTGGCAATTAGGAGTTCATGATCTGAGCCACAGTCAGCTCCCAGACTTGTTTTTGCTGACTGTGTACAGCTTCTCTACCTTTGGCTGCAAAGAATATAATCAATCTGATTTTGGTACTGGCCATCTGGTAATGTCCATATGGAGAGTCTTCTCTTGTGTTGTTGGAAGAGGGTGTTTTTTATGACCAGTGCATTTTCTTGGCAAAAACTCTATTAGCCTTTGCCTTGCTTCATTCTGTACTCCAAGGCCAAATTTTCCCATTACTCCAGGTATTTCTTGACTTCCTACATTTGCATTCCAGTCCCCTATAATCAAAAGAACATCTTTTGGGGGGTATTAATTCTAGAAGGTCTTGTAGGTCTTCATAGAACCGTTCAACTTCAGCTTCTTCAGTATTATTGGTCAGGGCATAGACTTGGATACTGTGATATTAAATGGTTTACCTTGGAAATGAACAGAGATCATTCTGTCGTTTTTGAGATTACATCCAAGTACTGCATTTTGGACTTTTGTTGACCATGATGGATACTCCATTTCTCCTAAGGGCTTCTTGCCCACAGTAGTAGATATAATGGTCCTCTGAGTTAAATTCACCCATTCCAGTCCATTTTAGTTCACTGATTCCTAATATATCGATGTTCACTCTTGCCATCTCCTGTTTGACCACTTCAACTTGCCTTGATCCATAGACCTAACATTCCAGGTTTCTATGCAATATTGCTCTTCATAGCATCAGACTTTACTTCTGTCACCAGTCACAATGCATTGTTTGTTTTCCTGTTTTGAGTTCTAAGAATTCTTTGTAATTTTTGTGTAACAGTCCTTTATCAGCTATGTCTTTTGCAAATGTTTTTCAGTTTGTGGCTTATCTTTTTCAATCTCTTGACAGTATCTTTAACCAAGCAGAAAATGTAAACAAAATTTTGACAGTAGAGCAAAAATAGTCTTTTCAACAGATGCCGCTGAAACAACTGGACATCCACATGCAACACATGAATCTGCACACAGGTCTTATACCCTTACAACAATTAACTTAGCTCATAGACCTAAATGTAAAACTTAAAACTATAAAACTTGATAACAGGGAAAAAAATCTAGATGACTTGTTTTGATGATGACTTTTTAAACACAATACCAAAAGCATGGTCCTTGAAAGAAAGAATTGATAAGCTGAAAATTAAAATCTTCATCTATTTTCACTTTATAGGTTTTCTTTAAGCAAAAACTTAAAGAAAGTGTGTGTCTGTGTGCTTTCATCTCTCAATTTTATGTTTGAACTAAAAAACACACCTTTAAGAGAGACTTCACTGGAGTTCAGAGCCTTATCTATTCATGCCCCTGGGCACTTCCATTTAGACGTCTCATAGTCATCCTAAGCACAACTTGTGTAAAGTCAAAATTCCTATCTTCCTTATCTAAACAGTCTTTATCTTTTTTCCCTATATTGATTATTTTGATCACCAATCATTTCTTGCTAAACTTCAAAATCAAATGTCATTCCAGACCTCCTTATCACTGATTAGATATCACTGATATCACTTGTTATCACTGGATCTCTGTTTCTATTCTTTGTATAGTTTCTAAATATTTATTAAGTTAATCTCTTTTTCATCTCCATGGTCTTGGTGTTAGACAATTTTGTCAGGAAGACAATTGTGATAGCCTGCTTTTCTTCTGAAGTTTATTTTCTATAGTGTCTCAACAATATAAAATATATATAGTGAATCTGACCATGTTACTCATCCTTTTGCTTTTAATGTAGTAATAGTTAAGATAAAAGATAACTTTTTTAGCATTATATACAGCTCCCTGTATTTTTAGCCACCTCCCAGTCTTTATAGAATTATCTCCCTCATCCATTCCCATTCACCCTGAACTGTATTCACACTTCATCACTTCATTTTTTACAACTCTCCCAACTCTGTGTCAGATCCATATTTTACTGTTTATGCTGGACATGAATTCCCTTGTCTTTAACATCTAGCTCACTTCTCCTCATTCTTTCTAATTTCAGTGACCTAAATGTAAAACTTAAAACTATAAAACTTGGTAACAGGGAAAAAAATCTAGATGACTTGTTTTGATGATGACTTTTTAAACACAATACCAAAAGCATGGTCCTTGAAAGAAAGAATTGATAAGCTGAAAATTAAAATCTTCATCTATTTTCACTTTATAGGTTTTCTTTAAGCAAAAACTTAAAGAAAGTGTGTGTCTGTGTGCTTTCATCTCTCAATTTTATGTTTGAACTAAAAAACACACCTTTAAGAGAGACTTCACTGGAGTTCAGAGCCTTATCTATTCATGCCCCTGGGCACTTCCATTTAGACGTCTCATAGTCATCCTAAGCACAACTTGTGTAAAGTCAAAATTCCTATCTTCCTTATCTAAACAGTCTTTATCTTTTTTCCCTATATTGATTATTTTGATCACCAATCATTTCTTGCTAAACTTCAAAATCAAATGTCATTCCAGACCTCCTTATCACTGATTAGATATCACTGATATCACTTGTTATCACTGGATCTCTGTTTCTATTCTTTGTATAGTTTCTAAATATTTATTAAGTTAATCTCTTTTTCATCTCCATGGTCTTGGTGTTAGACAATTTTGTCAGGAAGACAATTGTGATAGCCTGCTTTTCTTCTGAAGTTTATTTTCTATAGTGTCTCAACAATATAAAATATATATAGTGAATCTGACCATGTTACTCATCCTTTTGCTTTTAATGTAGTAATAGTTAAGATAAAAGATAACTTTTTTAGCATTATATACAGCTCCCTGTATTTTTAGCCACCTCCCAGTCTTTATAGAATTATCTCCCTCATCCATTCCCATTCACCCTGAACTGTATTCACACTGCATCACTTCATTTTTTACAACTCTCCCAACTCTGTGTCAGATCCATATTTTACTGTTTATGCTGGACATGAATTCCCTTGTCTTTAACATCTAGCTCACTTCTCCTCATTCTTTCTAATTTCAGCATAACTTTCACTTAGAATCTGTGTTCTTCCCAGGCAATGTTTGCATCACTCTCCCTGGACTTCCATGTCACCTTGGGCAAACATTTGAGCACTTAGCACTTGGACATTGATTTTTTCTGTGTGTGTCTGTGTAGCTTTACGTAGGCTATATGACTGCTAAATTATGATAGATTGTTGGAGACCTTTTCTTCAAGTAAATAATTTTAAATGAGTTTATGAAATCTGTTATCAGTTTAACATTGAATGAGTTACATTATTTACATCTGAAAACCTGGGTTCAAGTTAGGTTCTGCCGCTGTACTTCCTGGCTACTGAATCAAAGTTAGTGCTAAAGGCTAAATTATCAGCTTCTGAAAGCCAAGATTGTTGCCATTATTGTTTAAATAGTCATTATTTGGTGATAATCTGTTTATCTGTGCTCAGGAACAGATAATTGCCTAAAGGATCTTTAGAACTCATTGATAGTAACTTGCATTGCCCCAAGGTGATGTTGAGGGGAAGCAGCTCCAGACTCTGAGCAGGGGACTTCTTGACTCACTCTCAGGTCTGGAAGTCTAGAAGGCTGTGTCTGCATATCCACCATTCTTAAGGTGGCAGCTGCAGCAATGTTTGCCAGAGGGGATTTTTAGCCAGACTTTTGTTTTTATTGTAACCCTGACCCTTCCTCAGGTTAAAGGAAATTGTATGTATTTATTTTGTTTGAGAATTTTCTTAAATATTTATTCAACTTGTACAGTTCTACAGTGAATGGGACTTGCATTATTGAAAACAATTACTCTGCCTCCTTGCATATTTTTCCATTTATGTTTCTTCTAAATATCTACATACGTCCTATTTTTCAGGTATGTTTTTCTATAAACTTGACAAATAGCTGTGGGTGTTCTTCTCTGAAGTCTCTCTTCTCTAGAACCTGAAGTTAAAAGTTAATCCACAAATCAGAGTTCCATGATTTTTCATGGTTACAGAACAAAGCAACATCATACATACATAAAAAAAAAAAAACTCTTAACTCTGACTTAGAAATGAATTGTTTAAAATTCAGTTTCTTCTGAGAGGATGAAGGTAATGATATTTGCATTTTCTAGGCTGAGGTATGATAAAATGCCCTGGGATTACATGAATATTCCCAAGGCCAAAACTTTTGCTTCCAGCTCAGAAAAAAACTCAGAGATTTTAAGCTTCCATATTAACACAAATACATTAAAAATGCAAAGTGTTTCAGAAGTCTTAACTTTGGAACTTGTAGCAAATTTGAAAATAAAAATTGCTTCCTTTTATAGACTATATCGCTCCTGAATCAAACTAGATGTTCAAAACTCTTTTTTCCAAATAAATATTTCTAGATAAGATTATAAAACCTACTCAAATAGCAGTTTAACATTAGATGAATTACACCATTTAAATTCTGAAAACCTGAGTTCAATTGACAGAACCTAGGTTCTGTCACTGATCTTCCTGGCTTCTGAATTTCCAGCAGAACTGCAATCTCAGAAACTTCATCACCTAATCTCTGAACTGGTGAACACAATTAATACATACGTCACATGGCACAGAAAACATATGAACACATGAACATATAAAAAATTTTGCATTGGAGAGCTGTGAATACTGTAAAATATTCTGGATATGTTACTAGTATTATACTATTTTATTATTGGGCTTTCCGGGTGGCACAGTGGTAAAGAATCTGCCTGCCAATGCAGGAGAAACAAGAGACTGAAGTTCATTCCTTGGGTCAAGAAGATCTGGAGGAGGGCATGACAACCCACTCCAGTATTCTTGCCTGGAGAATTCCAAGGACAGAGTTTGTTGGGCCACTGTCCATGGGGTTGCAAAGAGTTGGACATGACTGAGCACACACTCATGTACACATTTTACTATTATCTTTTCCTCCTAAAATTCCCCAATTATATATTATGTGATCTAAGTATTGTATCTGCTTTTAACAAAGGTACTTAAATATGTTTCACTAATTGATTCAGGTGATAAATACTTTTTTTTGTTTGGAGAATCTTAGATGGAAGAATTAAGTTATTGAAATCACCATTTGAAATTACACATGGTCACTTAAAAAATAAATCATAGAACCACTGATATTCATTAACTGCTTTTTGGCCTAACATCTGAATTACTGCTATTCATTTATCCATCCTCTTTATTATTCACACAATGAGTTTTTATTAAAGTTCAGATCATTTTCCTGGAATTGGATAATATTAATAAGACAAAATCACTAAACTCAAAGGGGTCATAATTTATTGGACAGAAAGACAAGTGGATAGCTCCTAAAAGGCAGGATGACATGAATTATGATACATGGATGCAGAACATACATACTGTGAGACGGTGGCTTCCTGCGGAGGTGACTCCAGAGTTGAGTTCTTACAAGTGAGTATCAGAGTCACTTGCTTAAGTGAAACAGTAGGATAAGCCGAAGGGAGTAGTGAAGGGTGTTCTCAAAGCAGAGAAGGGCATATATTTGCTAGAGGAGTGTATAACCATATTAATGTTAAGTGAAACTCGCTCAGTTATATCCATCTCTTTGCAACCCCATGGACTGTAGCCTGCCAGGCTCCACTGTCTATGGAATTCTCCAGGCAAGAATACTGGAGTGGGTTGTCATTTCCCTCTCAGGGTATCTTCCCAATTCAGGGATTGAACCTAGCTTTCCTGCATTGCAGGTGAACTCTACTATCTGAGCTACCAGAGAAGTCCATATAATGTTAATCAGTGTGTATAGCCATATCAGGAACAAGAAAAAATAGTTTCAGCAAAATAATTGTAATACTCTCATGCAAGAGTCTTTTCTTTCTTATGGGGAGAGAAGAGCACATTCAGGAGCTCTAAGAGGTTCCATGTGGGTTGCTGTTTCCTACTCCAGGGGATCTTCTCAACCCAGGGATCGAACCCATATCTCCTTTGTCTCCTGCTTTGGCAGGTGGATTCTGCACCAGGGCTTCCCAGTGGTAAGGGGAAAGTTATCAAACATGATGACTTCATAAGAGGAACAGTTTGGATAGTGAAAAAAGATAAACATTTCAGATTCAGACACATTTGTGGACACAATGAAGCCTTAGAGAAGGCAGTTGGATACTGGGACTGGTTTCCAAGTAGAAGCTTGAATTCAACATAGAATCAATAGATAGTAGTAGTTGTAATCATGGAAATATATGCATTCACCCACAAGGGGCTTAACAGAGACAGGAACTTGGTAAGGAACTGCAGGAAACACCATTCTTCAAGATGCAGATGGAGGAAGACTGAAAGGGAAGCAGGCTGATGGAAGAACTTGGGAAATATTTTTAGCTGTTTATGTAAATGTCAGGGACTGAGGAGTTCTTTATAAGGCATCACTACTTTTTAGTGATGCCACCCTATCCTCAATCAGGCACCTTCTTCTGGCTTTTGTCCACCTTGGGCACCACTGGGCACCCTGGGCACCCTGGGCACCCCTGGTCTCCTTTTCCTATTTGTACCCTAAGTTTCATTAGGCAAAATTATTTTTCTTCAATCATTAACATTATGAAGATTTTAGTTATGTGGTCCAAAGATTTCACATTTAACTCTAAAGTTGTCTTCACTTTAAATTCAGTAGAGAGATCTCTAGACAGACCACATTATATTAAAAATGCCTGAGATTAAAGTTGCCTATATTCAGGGCCAAAGTTCCTCAAATGGGTATTAATTTGGGGTCTTGTTCTGACATTTTTGGCCTATCATTGAGAGAACATAGGCCTGTACCATAGTATATCTCAGAAAGGACCTGACAGGGCTTTTTTTGTTTTATTTTTTAGTATAATTGCTTTATGAAGTTGTATTAGTTTCTGCTGTACAACAAAGGAACCAGCTATACATGTATACATATATCCCCTCCCTCTTGAACCTCCTTCCCACCCACCAGGACAGTTTGTTTCTGATGGACCTCTTTGATGGCCTGATGCCTCAGCTAGAGAGATTGAAAATAAAATGGAGAGACTGAGAAACCATGGAAAACTGGATTGATGGTTCTTAGAAAAAAGTAAACATTTTTTCTTAGAAACCTGCCTGATGGTATGAAAACAAAATTTTAGTTTTAAAATAAACTTGAAACAGATTGCAAGAGAGGAAGGGAGGTCGAGTCTCTGATGAATTATCTGCTTGTTTTGAATAAAGCCATCCTTAGAAATATGTGAACAAAGACTGGAATTGGGGTTGATCCTTATGGAACAGAAGATTATTGTTAGTGAACATCAAAGCCCATGCTCCTCCTATTTCAAACATACAATGTATTCTGCCTCACCTCATCACTGGGATTGTTACATAATAACTGTCTGTTTTGTGAATGAGTTTTGAGCATCATACAAGAAATGTTGTCTAGCAATTGCCTGAAACACCCTGTATAAACTCAGCTGCTGATTCCAACTGAAATTTGCCATCATTCCTAGAATTCCATTTGAAACTGCCTAATTCAATAACTGAAGGGATTATGTGGAGTAGATAGAAAGAACTGGCAGAAGAAAACTAAGTAATTAAATAACTTTACATGATCAAGATTTACCCCTAGACCTTCTTGAACATTTGTGCAAAGCTGCTTAATGCTAACAAAGCAAGTCACAGGAAATGAGCGTGGCATCAATAGAGACAGATCAAAATCAGAGGAAAATGGGTAGTGTCTAGAGAAACTGTGCATACAGCTTTTTAGAAAAGAACAAGATCAAATAAAATACCTTGCATTTATCATTATATGAAACCTGGAGACAATTTTTGGTTCAATGGGCAGGAAATAGACACGCGATCCAGGCATTGTTAATGTGACTTTCATGCTTGAATCCTGGCTCACTATAATGAAAGTCACCTCTCTGCCTCTCCTAGATCTCTAGCTTTCATGACATTTTTGCCAAGTTACCCCTCTATCATTTAGTCATTCATCCTAATAGTCTACAACAGCACAGAAGTAATATCACAAAGGTACAGTCTTTATGCTTCTGTAAATGAGTTCAACCACTTCAAAAACTACTCCCTTTGTTCCTTGATTTCTTTTTGAGCTCCTAGCAACTGCCATTGTGTCAGAGTCTAAAATTAGATGCATCTGTCTGAATCTGCAAATTATACTCCATTAGTGCACAACTGAGATTAAACCTTGAGCTCTTCAATCTGACTAGAGCTAACTACTGTACACTTATTTCTTTATGCATGGGATCCTTACCAAAGTAGATGCACAGGAACAAAAAGGCAATGACTGAGATCTGTTACAAATGGTAGAACTACTAAGTCAGCTGATTAGTTTCTGAACAACCCTCTTCTCCTCTTCTTGTCATTATGAAACACTCACCACAAGTTCCACACTTAATTTCTCAACAGCTCTCATGCAAATAATAATCTCTAGTTAGATTAGCTCCTGCAACCTACTGATTTAAGAGAGGGTAACAACTCTTTTTAGAAAAAGTTAAGGAGGTAGAGATTGTTGAAGAAGCACTTCTCAGCATTTAAATCCATAAAAGGAGAATACCAGTTTTTGATAAGCTTTATTTTACCTCAATCCCATCAGAAAGTTTTCACAAGTTTTCACAATCCCATCAGAAAGGAGAGACTGTGACGCTGAGATAAAAACCCAAAGGCACTGGTCTGTAACAAGCCAGTCAAAACTTATGATGCAAATGCAATGTGAGGTGAACCTCCATCGGCTAGCTAGACTTCTGACAAAGTCTATACCAGATGTTTGTTACTATCTTAACTTCCTTTTCAAGAGTTACATACCAGAAAGGAATCTGCAAACTTTCCCCTTCATCTTTTTTTTTTTTTTTTTTACATTTGGATCAACTATGATAATGTAAAATCTCTGACAGGAATTTCTTCTGATTTAAAGATGCACAGTGAATAAACTTTTAGGCTTTTAAAGGCAATTAGTTCCAGCATTTCTAAATTCAGTGGGATGGAAAACTCACAGGTTATTTCTTTGATCATCTTATTGGAGTAACCATGAAGCAAAATTTAGAAATAAACTTTCTGAAAACCTGACAGAAATTAGCCTTTAGAAATTAGCAACTCCTTCAACAAAATTCTTTCTTTGCACAGTTACAGGTATGCATTTTGGCCTTGTTAGTTGCTCTTCAAATTCATAATGTGTGGTACAGAATAAATAGTAAACATGGACTCACAGAAAAAAATGAAATAGATGCCTTGAATAAAATGCCTTCTCGGTTCCTGCTTCATTTCCTACCTTTTAACTTACTCAGGTGATTCTCTCTTCCTTCACATTGGCATCTGGTCTAGTCAGTGCTTGGATATCCAGTGTTACATCTTAAGATGTATGTTCTCCAGGCAATGGCCAAAAGGATCATTGTTTTCATTTTTTAATATTCAACAAATATTTATTGAGTTCATGTTATGTGTCTGCACTCTACTGAGGTCTGGGAATATGGAAAATTATCCCCAGAGTACTGCATAATCTAAATGGAAGATGTATATTAAAGTAATACAGTAATTGCAATTTAATTAATAGTACTGGACTCTTGGCATTCTTGAGTTTATCGTTCAAAGTTTTGACTATTTGAAAGTATTGTTCTTGAGACATTAATTGTGAGCCTTGTGGGGCTAGCATGTAGAAGTTAGGGGTTAAAGATAGCTGGCTACATATAAGGCCTTCATTAACAGAGCTTTGCTTATTATGATGTAAGCATGAGTCTTTATGTATGCGAAAACTATCTAGAAATGTGATCTTTAAAAGATTTTCAAGAGATTTCACATTTTCAAGAGACTGTATTAGGTATCTCAGATGATTAGGTGTTTCTCTCAAACGAAGGGGAAAAAATAAATCCGTCAGAGAAAACTGGGCAAACTTTATAGTGGGGAAGATAGTCAATCTTTGTGTCCAAAGTCAGTAAATCCTTTCTAGTACTATGGGGGGAGGGGGGAATACTTCCGCTTCTGTAAATCTAGCACATGCAGACATGGAAGCATGAAATTCCCCCATAGATGCCATATAAACAGCTCACTATGCCTGAAGCATAGGGCATATGTAGGAAATGTTCCTGGAGGGTGCATATCATTTGGTAGGTTTTAAGGAGCTTATTGCTGAACTTATTGTGCTTCAATACAGCACAAAATTAGATGTGCTTTATTGTTTGTTTTCTGTTTTGTTTTACCCACTAGTTTTTTAAATTTATTTATTTATTTTGGTTTTTATTTCTTTTTTATTGAAGTATAGTTGATTTACAATATTGTACCAGTTTTAGATGTATATTAAAATGATTCAGTTTTAATGATTATTTTCCATATGTGTGTATTAGTTGCTCAACTGTTGTCTGACTCTGCAACTGCATGGACTGTAGCCCACCAGGTTTCTCAGTCCGTGAACCCTTCAGGCAAGAATATTGGAGTGGGGTGCCATTCCCTTCTTCAGAGATCTTTCCAACCCAAGGATTGCACCTGGGTCTTCTGCATTGCAGGCAGATTCTTTACCATCTGAGGCACCAGAGAAGCCCATTTTCCATTAGAGGTTATTATAACATATTGAATATAGTTCCTTGTGCTATACAGTTAATACTTGTTTCTTCTCTATTTTATATATAGCATTTTATATCTCTTAATCACATATTCCTCATTTATCCTTCCCTTCCTCTTCCCCCTTTGGTAATCATAGATGTGTTTTCTTATGAAAGAGAGAGTAAGTCTGTTTCTGTTTTGTATACAAATTCTGTTGCATTATTTTTTACATTCCACATATAAATGATATCACATAATAATGTCATTCTCTGTCTGACTTACTTCACTTGGTATAATATTCTGCAGGTCTATCCATTTTGCTGTAAATGGCAATATTTTATTATTTTTTTGGATGAGTAATAGTCCAGTGTATAAACCACTTTCAGGATCTCTCTTAAAATATCTAAGAATTTTTTAAAAGGAGGTTATTTTCAATACTTACATGAAAAGAGTTTATAAACAAGACCAGCATTTAATTTGATTTGGAAAAAATATTTCTTATATTTGACATACATGTGTCACATTTTCTATGCATCTCTTTAACTTATCTGGATATATATAATAAATAATAAATCTTTTTCTCTCTGAAAAGCAATCATCTTACCATAGGATAATTTTTGACAAAATCACCTTCTCCATATTAAAAAATTCTTGTTTATTATATATATATATATAAATATATATATATACATATGGAAGTGGGAGTGTTAGTCACCAGGCTCCTCTGCCCATGGGATTTTTCAAACAAGAATACTGGAGTGGGTTGCCATTCCCTTCTCCAGGGGATTATATATATAATATGTATATATATATACACAGACACACATTACATATATATATATGTATGTATATATCAAACTCCTTTTTGTGATTCTTTCAAGAAATGTCATGTCATGGATGTCTGAGCTTCTGGTCCACTTTGAAATCTTGAAAGAAATTCAGTCAATCTAACTTTATAGATCTGCCAAAACAAAACATAGATGTGAATGTTTGGAATTTTTAATCACTTTAACCGGTTGAATTGATATTAATATAATTGAATTCCTGGACAGATTTCACAAGATATTAATGACTAGATGAGATTTATCACACATTTCCAAAAATGTTTCTTTATATCTCAGATATACGAACATATCAAATAGACTCTCACATACACACAAAGACAGACACACAGAGTGACAAAGGGCCATATAATTCTGGAAATACAAATAACACATGATCGCTGATTAAGTCTAATTTTCGGTGTTTTGTCTGATCTTTGAATTCGAACTGCAGTACAACAATGTAGCCTCTAATATATTTAGGATTCAATTTTGTAATTCCTTGTCTTGATAATTAGCAGTAAGATTTTGAATTCCTATTTAAAAATCAGGCTTTGTAAATGCCTAAGCCTCAATTGTATATGCAAATTCCACACATTTTCATACTGTGTGGAATAACTGCATATGCAAACAGGTAATTTGACAGTTAATGATTCATTTGCACGTGCAAACCCTCAATTTTAACATACAGATGCCAATTGGTACATGTAAATAATATTCCATGTGGACTCTATTTGCCCAGTCTTTTTTTCTCTTTGTAAAGAAACTAATGCTTTAAATATTTTTTTTCCATTATAGACAGTCTGCTCATATTCTAGGAATATTATCTTCAAGAAAACAAAATTTGGGTATTTTAGTCCCAAACTTGTAAGATATGCTATATATATTCATGTGATGGCTGTGTATATTTGATTAAAAATCTAAAATCATGACACAGCTGATTCTGTATTTACCATTTTAACACTTTTCAACCGAAATAACATAAAAG
>SJYC01032760.1:0-18526 GCA_006408675.1 Madoqua kirkii | reverse complement strand
CTAACAAGTTTTTTGTTAGTACACACACGATTTTTATAAACTTAAAGCTAAAGTAAAATTAGCTAAAATAAAAAGTTTGTGTGTTCTTTTATCCAAAACACTTATCTTGCACTGTATATTTATAGCCAGGATTCTAAAATGAAATGAAAAAAATAATAGAAATTTCTGAAAACATGACCTAAATATGTATCGGTGAAAAAATAAATCTTAATGCGTTGCATCATTGCCCTCAACAAGAGGTAGAATTCAAGTATTTCATTTAATTATCCATTCAGCAGAGGTTAGTCATCAAACTTAATTTTCAAATAAAAGGATGTTAATTAAAATTTAATTAATAATGTTGCTTTTGAATGATTGGATCTCCAATGGCCCATAAACCTCGTGCACTGGAGCCCAATAACAACCATCTCAAACACTGCCACAGTTATTAGAACAGATCTATATCAAAACCATATAGTATGAGTGGTATTCTCCACCCCCATTCCACCCTCAGAGACAGTGTGAGAATTAACAAGACAAGCTAGGAAGCTCTATACGTCGTTTGATATCATGCCATGAGGAATATTCAAAGAGGAATTTATTTGCATAGTATGCAAATAATTGTGGTTACACTTCATTACATTTTATTGCTTCAGTAGCAGAGGGAAGCAGTGATTCCATCTGCTACAGGGGACATAAAACCAAAAGTTCTAACCCTGATCTTCTGAATGACAGGGGACCCCTTTATTTTTCCATTGTCTTAAATGCTCTCTCAGGAGAGTGGGAAAAAGTAGGCCACTCTTGTTTCTTCCACCAAATTGTGAAAAAGAAGGTAATTTTGTATGAGAAGATTTTGAAAGTTATAAATTTCCAAAGTAAAAATTGTCACTGTTACTAACAAAGTCAGACATGTATAAAATTGAAATATTTGGATTAAAATATTTAACATAATCAAATAATACCATTAAACATCTAAGGCATTTACAAATTCAATACTTTCACATCTTCAGCAGTGAGCACTGAACTTTTTCTCCAGGGTCCAAAAACATAAGATATTTCTTCAGCTTTCTCTCTTTCCCCTTCCTTTCTCTCTCTCTCTCTCTTTCATCTCTTACTCCTTAACCATTGCCCAAGTAACTGCTAAGAGCTTTGTCGTGACAACAAGACAGCTAGAAGCTAGAAACCTTTTGTTTACTCTCCAAAGTTTGTTTATATGATACCTCTTCCCTTAAAGTTGGCTGGTATACCCTTATAGCAGAAAATGAAGAGGAACTAAAAAGCCTCTTGATGAAAGTGAAAGAGGAGAGTGAAAAAGTTGGCTTAAAGCTCAACATTCAGAAAACGAAGATCATGGCATCTGGTCCCATCACTTCATGGAAAATAGATGGGGAAACAGTGTCAGACTTTATTTTTGGGGGCTCCAAAATCGCTACAGACGGTGACTGCAGCCATGAAATTAAAAGATGCTTACTCCTTGGAAGAAAAGTTATGACCAACCTAGGTACCATATTCAAAAGCAGAGATATTACTTTGCCAACAAAGGTCCATCTACTCAAGGCTATGGTTTTTCCAGTGGTCATATATGGACACGAAAGTTGGACTGTGAAGAAAGTTGAGCACTGAAGAATTGATGCTTTTGAACTGCGGTGTTGGAGAAGACTCCTGAGAGTCCCTTGGAATGCAAGGAAATCCAACCAGTCCATTCTGAAGATCAGCCCTGGGTATGTATGGATGTGAGAGTTGGACTGTGAAGAAAGCTGAGCACCGAAGAATTGATGCTTTGAACTGTGATGCTGGAGAAGACTCCTGAGAATCCCTTGGACTGCAGGGAGATCCAACCAGTCCATTCTGAAGGAGATCAGCCCTGGGTGTTCTTTGGAAGGAATGATGCTAAAGCTGAAACTCCAGTACTTTGGCCACCTCATGCAAAGAGTTGACTCATTGGAAAAGACTCTGATGCTGGGAGGGATTGGGGGCAGGAGGAAAAAGGGACAACAGAGGATGAGATGGCTGGATGGCATCACTGACTTGATAGACGTGAGTTTGAGTGAACTCCGGGAATTGGTGATGGACAGAGAGGCCTGACATGCTGTGATTCATGGGTTCGCAAAGAGTCGGACATGACTGAGCGACTGAACTGAACTGAACTGAATATTCCAGTGTGTGTGTTTTTCTGTGTCTTTCTCTGTGTGTGAAACATCTTCTTAGGCCAATTATCTATCCAGAAAGTGTCCTGGGTATATATTAGGCAAAGATGAAAATCTAATAGGAAAAGATACATGTATGTCAATGTTCCTAGAAGCACTGTATACAGTAAATAGCTGAGACATGAAAACAACCCAACACCATCAACAGATGATTGATTTAAGTAGATGTGCTTTTAAAGACTGTCATGTGATCAAAAGCTATGAATAAGAATGCTTTTTATATTCTATTTTTAAATAATTTTTTGTTTTGGGTTTCCCTGATAGTTGACCCTAAACCAAAGATTTGAGTAAAATGAGTTCTTTCTTATATAAAAACAAATATTTATATATTTACCTTTTTAGGTGATCCCAGGATACTATCTATAGATATTTTGACAGTAAGTCAGGTAAGGTTAGGCAGCCAATAGTTTATCATGCTACTTACCCCTTTGAGAACCTACAGACTAACCTCACTGGAGAATGCTGAGAAACAGTGTAAAACACAGTTGGCCCTCCTTATTCATGGGTTCTCTACATCCATGGATTCAACCAACTGTGGGCTGAAAACACTTTAAAAAAATTCTTAGCATGTTCCAAAAAGCAAAATTTGGATTTTCCTTGTGTTAATTGTTCAGTAATGTCCAACTCTTTGTGATCCAATGAACTGTAGCCCCACAGGCTCCTCTGCCCATGAGATTCTCCAGGCAAGAATACTGGAGTGGGTAATTAATCCCTCTTTCAGGGATCGAACCCAGGGATCGAACCCAGGGATCGGACCCAGGCGTTTTGTATTACAGGCCGATTCTTTGCCATCTGAGCCACCAGGGAAGCCCATCAATAGTCACATAACATTGACTTTGTATTTACAATTATTTACATGGCATTTATATTGTTTTAGGTTTTATGAGTAAACTAAAGATGATTTAACATGTTTGGGAGGATCTGCATAGGTTTTATGTAAGTACCATGTCTTTTTATGTAATGAACTTCAGCATCACAGATTTTGGTATCTGCAGGGGGTCCTGGAATCAATTCAGTTCCCCTGTATACCAAAGGATGACTGCATACATTTAAGAATTCTTCCACCAGAGGATGCAAAATTATGGCTTCCTGAGCAAATAACAAAGTGGGCTCTTCTGGCCAGAAAAACAACAACAAAACCCAGAGCAGTTACATGTGAGCACTGGAAGGTAGATGGATATCACTGAGGTGGTAAGGAGCAAAAGGGTATGGGCAGGGCTTACCTGCCTGCCCTTACCCACTAAATGTCATCCACTAAAGGGAGTATTCTGAGGATTCATTGACATGGAAAAAAATACTGCTTATATTTTTACAAATCCACCACCACAACTAGAAAACAATTTTTAACTCTATTATATAGGAGAGGGTTATTAGCTTTGAATTTCATGCCGCTCTATGTACTCCACTACACTGCTGAGCTCATACTATATTCAAGGATTTTTGACTTTTATTTGATTTTCCTATGACCTCTGGACTTGTATATAGCTGATAGAATCAGTCTTGTATTACAAATAAAGAAACCAAGTTCAGAGGAATTAAAACACTTTGTCATATGGCTATAGAAAAACCAGATCTTCTCTTTATACTGGTTTGTTTGTTTGTTTGTTTGTTTTCCATCTAACTGCAGTAAAAACAACATTTAGTTTGTCCACATCTTTCTCAATGCTGATTCATTTAAAAATTAAAATTATTTTCATTTTTAATTCAGAAACAATTCAAATATTTTTCATTTCCCAATTATTTTTCTATTAAGATGATACCACACAGGGAATTTGTATCCTTTCCTGATTGGATAAAAGCTGATTTCAGAAAAGGCAGAGGAACCAGAGATCAAATTGCCAATATCCACTGGATCATCAAAAAAGCAAGAGAATTCCAGAAAAACATCTATTTCAGCTTTATTGACTATGCCAAAGCCTTCGACTATGTGGATCACAATAAACTGTGGAAAATTCTTCAAGAGATAGGAATACCAGACCACCTGACTTGCCTCTTGAGAAACCTATATGCAGGTCAGGAAGCAACAGTTAGAACTGGACATGGAACAACAGATGGTTCCAAACAGGAAAAGGAGTACATCAAGGCTGGATTTTGTCACCCTGCTTATTTAACTTATATGCAGAGTACATCATGAGAAACGCTGGGCTGGAGGAAGCACAAGTTGGAATCAAGATTACTGAGAGAAATATCAATAACCTCAGATATGCAGATGATACCACCCTTATGGCAGAAAGTGAAGAAGAACTAAAGAGCCTCTTGATGAAAGTGAAAGAGGAGAGTGGAAAAAGTTGACTTAACACTCAACATTCAGAAAACGAAGATCATGGCCTCTGGTCCCATCACTTCATGGGAAATAGATGGGGAAACAGTGGAAACAGTGGCTGACTTAATTTTTCTGGGCTCTAAAATCACTACAGATGGTGACTGCAGCCATGAAATTAAAATATGCTTACTTCTTGGAAGGAAAGTTATGACCATCCTTGACAGCAAGCAGAAACATTACTTTGTCAACAAAGGTCCATCTAGTCAAGGCTATTGTTTTTCCAGTAGTCAGGAATGGATGTGAGAGCTGGGCTATAAAGAAAGCCGAGCACCGAAGAATTGATGCTTTTGAACTATGGTGTTGGAGAAGACTCTTGAGAGTCTCTTGATCTTCAAGGAGATCCAGCCAGTGCATCCTAAAGATCAGTCCTGGGTATTCATTAGAAAGACTGATGTTGAAGCTGAAACTCCAATACTATGGCCACCTGATGCGGAGAGCTGACTCATTTGCAAAGACCCTGATGCTGGGAAAGATTGAGGGCAGGAGGAGAAGTGGATGACAGAGGATGAGATGGCTGGATGGCATCACTGACTTGATGGATATGAGTCTGAGTGAATTCTGGGAGTTGGTGATAGACAGGGAAGCCTGGTATACTGCAGTTCATGGGGTTGCAAAGAGTCAGACGTGACTGAGAGACTTAACTGACTGACCGACTAAAAAAATTTTGGGCCATAGGTTTTGGACAGAGAGCACATTTGAAGATTAGAGTTGGAAAATTTGGATATTGGGCAGGGTCACTAACTTAAAAAAGAATCATGTTGTAGGAGAGAAAGGTGATACAATGGAGACCAGGGCTGGATATCACTTGGTACTCTGTGTGCTAAAGTGTTATTGAGTAGATCAGGGTAGAATGTAGCCAAACAGTCAGAAACATTGAAGAGATGAGTTAAATAATTAGTGGGTCAGAAACTAAGTAGGTAAATGAACAAAAGAGACAAATTGCAAAGATAAGATAGGGAATCAAAGGTTTCGTAACATGAGAAGTAAACAAAATATATCAAAATGCTGACAAACTAGAAAGTCAGTCATTTAGATATTTGGTCTGAAGTGTTAGTTGCTCCGTCATGTCCAACTCTTTGCAGCTCCATGGACTGTACTCCAGGTAAGAATACTGGAATGAATGAAATTCTCCAGGCAAGAACACTGGAGTGAGTAGCCATTCCCTTTTCCAGAGGATCTTCCCACAAGCCAGGGATTGAACCCATGTCTTCCACGTAGGGAACCTACAGGCAGATTCATTACCATCTGAGCCACCAGGGAAACACATAGATACATGGTCTGGGCATGAGTAAATAGGATTTCACTGTAAGAAGGATAGAACTTGGGCAGGTCATCGGCTGTGAAACATGATTTAAGTTTCTGATAACCTTTGGGAAACTTCTTAAAAATCTTCCTGTTCTAGAGGATCTTGGGAAAAAACTTATTTTAATGGTGTAAATTATATATATTTTTCATTAAAAATTAGGTCACATATAAAGGGTCATATAAAAATAAATAGGCTTAAAATAATTGCTGTCAAGTGCAAACATGCACTGCACTTTTAATAAGGAGAGGATATTAGCAATGTTTTTCAAAGCCATTATGAGCAAAGACACTCAGGGTAGACCTGAGCTCTAATAAGTGGCCTTTTTATCTGTGATTCTCACAGACAGCTGAAGGTCTTGCTAGGTAAGCATTCTAAGCCAGGTATTACTAACTTGGTCCATCCATTTTGAACACTCTGAAACAGTTATTGGCTGCTACATCCTTTGAATCACTTCAGCTCAACATTTTTTTTTAATACTGGAAGGAATTAATCTTGAATTTAGGACTTGAAAATGGCAACAAAAGGATTACTCAAAAATTATTTCACCCAACTTCAAAATGAATTACTCATCTAACAGCTTAAACATGAATAAGCAGTGAATTATAAAGAATGTGTAATTTGATTGTGATGCCAGTCTGAAACCTGTCTCCATCAAAGAATGGGTGTAAGCCTCAGGAAATTTGTAGCAAATGCTGTCTCTTTCTTGGTCTAGTTTGACGGTCAGCACTTGCTTTCTTCGGCCTGATTGGCTCCACATCAATTCTTTGTGCTCTGTATATTCTGTCATCCCAGTTAGAATACTTGTGTCCTTTTGAAATTGAGTTTTCAAATAAACTGCTGAGCACTCTTTGACCCTGTCTGCATAGTGTTCAAAGATCAGTATCAGACATCTTTTCCATCTCTATGTTTGACTTTCCTTTTCTCTCTTTGCTTCTTTCAGTTCAGTTTCACTGCTGCCCTCCCTTCTTCTTCGTCCCTTATACCCATCTCTGCTTCTGATACTGGTGGAGGTGAGAGACCTAAGAGGTTCACAGAAGAAAAGTTTCACCTACTGTATTTTTAAGCCACTAGTGTCTTTCTTCTGATTGTATGACTTTTAGGATTATTTATGTCTCATAATATTTCCTACTTAAAAAATATATTTTTGCTATGTAAATATAAGATATATTCTTCAATGTACATTGCAGAAATCTCTCTGACTTGCATAGCAGTGTTGGAAAAGGAAGTTAGTGCTTCAGTTTTGGTTCACAAATAACATTCTCTAATTAAATATGATCATAATTTCCCTTCATTTCTCATAAAGCATGGCAATTTCTTAAGAATCATATAAAAAAGATCTTTCAATAACTCACAATTCTATTCTTTGTCCTAATTTGTATATCTCTAAAGTTTTCATGGTTTGAACGTAAGTTGGTACACAGTGTGGAGTATGACTCCATCCTCATTTGATTTTCAAATTCTTCTAGTTACAGGAGATGCCTCACTTTAAAAAAAAAAAGAAAAAGTACCATTTTGGGGAAAAATTGAAGCTGACTTTATTTGAAACCAAGAAAACAGTTCATCTGTACTTAGGCCATTACTTGAAAAGACAAACCTAAATTTATAGCTAAGCAAGGGATTTTGTCTTCATGTGGCAGCTTTTAGGTTGAGTCTTGATGGTACAGATCTACTGAAACTGACACAAGGGTCACTGAATAGGATCAATGTTTTCAGAAGATAGATGCTTTGATTAAGAGGTTACAGTGCAGCGGTTCTATCACACTATTGCTGAGAAAATTGTATGCTGGTTTTCAGTCAGAGCACTTATGTGTTAGCTATGAAATGAACAGATTTTTATACTGACTTTGAATCCTATTTGAGGTTATTGTACTAAAGAGTAGCTGTTTCTGTATTTTAAGTTACCTATTTTTCTCTTCACAGACCTGGAATCATGCCTAACGAAGTTGAAAGTAAGTTGTGTTCTTAGTGATTTCTTTCTAAGATTATCTCTGGCTTCCAGATTTATCATAGATGCATATCTCATCTTTCCTACTTGCATGCCAAACCTGGTATAAACCCTTCTGTGAGGTTTCCTTGTGATAGACATGACACAAAAATAAATGACCTGTTCACTTTTATTTCCTTTCTTGGCTTTGTTCATCTTAACTCCATTATCTCACTCTTCTATGCGTTAGTGGTGGCAGAGTTAGATGTGAAAGACAGGGCTTTGGCTATTGAAAGTCTCTCTTTCATGTGTCCAGAAATGTATCTGAGGTTGACAATTCAAATTTTGTGATGTTTTGACACTGAATAACACATTAGAAAGAGTTATAAGATAAAACTTCTAGTGCAAATATATGTGTGTATTTTGGAGGTATAAAGCCCTAAGCGCACGCACAAGTCAAGGTTGAGAAGCTGCTGATACGAATGAGAACTAAATTTTTCTTTTGAATATAGCTAAAGGAACAATTTTATTTTGAGGGGCTCCAAAATCACTGCAGATAGTGACTGCAGCCATGAAATTAAAAGACGCTTACTCCTTGGAAGAAAGGTTATGACCAACCTAGATAGCATATTCAAAAGCATTACTTTGCCGACTAAGGTCCGTCTAGTCAAGGCTATGGTTTTCCCTGTAGTCATGTATGGATGTGAGAGTTGGACTGTGAAGAAGGCTGAGCGCCCAAGAATTGATACTTTTGAACTGTGGTGTTGGAGAAGACTCTTGAGAGTCCCTTGGACTGCAAGGAGATCCAAGCAGTCCATTCTGAAGGAGATCAGCCCTGGGATTGCTTTGGAAGGAATGATGCTAAAGCTGAAACTCCAGTTCTTTGGCCACCTCATGCGAAGAGTTGACTCATTGGAGAAGACTCTGATGCTGGGAGGGAGTGAGGGCAGGAGGAGAAGCGGATGACAGAGGATGAGATGGCTGGATGGCATCACTGACTTGATGGACATGAGTTTGAGTGAACTCTGGGCAGACGGTGATGGACAAGGAGGCCTGGCATGCTGTGATTCATGGGATTGCAAAGAGTCAGATGTGACTGAGTGACTGAACTGAACTGAAAGGAACAACTGACAGTAAAGACTAAAGAAAACCTATAATGAAGAGATACACTTGAACTAGTTCATCAAAAAGCCATCAAGCAGCTCGGACACCTTCCAGATATCTCAAAAAAAAGTCTATAATAGGAAATTTTTCCAACCTACTATCTTTATAAAAATGTCTTTTAATATTTTTAATAACTTAAATAAATTTCTATTCAAATATATTGCTAGTTATTTTATTGATATTTTATATTTAAATATATTTAATATTTTATTTATATTAAGATATTTTGATATTTAAAAATAACATAAGAATAATACTGAGGTAAAAGATAAAAGAACACCACTGCATCTTATTAAATAGTGTCTGAACATTTAATGTGCTGTTGAATTCAATATGCTAACATTTGTGGAGAATTTTTGCATCCATATTCATCAGGGATATTGGCCTGTAGTTTTTCTCTGTTTTTTCTTGTTTTATCTTTTATCTGGCTTTGGTATTAGAGCAATGCCTGTGCTGAGTTGGTGGCTTGCCATTGGCTGGACTCTGTGGAGCCTGCCGGTAGGCTTTGTGTTAGATAGGACCACTAGATGGACTCTGATGTCCCTTCTCATTGAGTGGGTTGTAGGCTATGTCGCCACTGTTTAGTCTGGTTGGGCAGGGCTGCTCCCTGATTGGATGATGCTCCTGATTCAACCCTTTGCTCAGGTGGGGCTACAGGCAGGGCTTGGCAGTCCCATAGATCCTTAGGGTGTGTGCTCTGTGACCAGGTGGAACCACAGGCCATGTCCAAAAATAATTAGGGTGATCAAGTTGTTTTGTGGCTGCACTCATTTATGATTGAGGTTGCTGGCCATGCTCTCACTGGGCAGAGTCTCCACCTGGATCTCACAGATCGGTGAACCTGGAGACCATGCTTTGCAGCTGGGCAGAACTACTGCCTAGGTTTTCTCATCAAGTGGTGGCCACACGTTGTGCTGGATCGGGTCACACTGGCTGTCTTTAGCAGTCAGGTAGGGCTGTTGACTGGACTCTATAGCTGAGTAGTACCATAAGCAGGACTCTGAGGCTTCCCAGGATCACTGTTCAAGCTCTCTGGTGCCATTGGCTATGCTCACAGATGGAGTAGGCTGCTGGTTTGTCTCCCTGTGCTTACTCCTTGGAAGAAAAGTTATGACCAACCTAGATAGCATATTCAAAAGCAGAGACATTACTTTGCCGACTAAGGTCCGTCTAGTCAAGGCTATGGTTTTCCCTGTAGTCATGTATGGATGTGAGAGTTGGACTGTGAAGAAGGCTGAGCGCCCAAGAATTGATACTTTTGAACTGTGGTGTTGGAGAAGACTCTTGAGAGTCCCTTGGACTGCAAGGAGATCCAAGCAGTCCATTCTGAAGGAGATCAGCCCTGGGATTGCTTTGGAAGGAATGATGCTAAAGCTGAAACTCCAGTTCTTTGGCCACCTCATGCGAAGAGTTGACTCATTGGAGAAGACTCTGATGCTGGGAGGGAGTGAGGGCAGGAGGAGAAGCGGATGACAGAGGATGAGATGGCTGGATGGCATCACTGACTTGATGGACATGAGTTTGAGTGAACTCTGGGCAGACGGTGATGGACAAGGAGGCCTGGCATGCTGTGATTCATGGGATTGCAAAGAGTCAGATGTGACTGAGTGACTGAACTGAACTGAAAGGAACAACTGACAGTAAAGACTAAAGAAAACCTATAATGAAGAGATACACTTGAACTAGTTCATCAAAAAGCCATCAAGCAGTCGGACACCTTCCAGATATCTCAAAAAAAAGTCTATAATAGGAAATTTTTCCAACCTACTATCTTTATAAAAATGTCTTTTAATATTTTTAATAACTTAAATAAATTTCTATTCAAATATATTGCTAGTTATTTTATTGATATTTTATATTTAAATATATTTAATATTTTATTTATATTAAGATATTTTGATATTTAAAAATAACATAAGAATAATACTGAGGTAAAAGATAAAAGAACACCACTGCATCTTATTAAATAGTGTCTGAACATTTAATGTGCTGTTGAATTCAATATGCTAACATTTGTGGAGAATTTTTGCATCCATATTCATCAGGGATATTGGCCTGTAGTTTTTCTCTGTTTTTTCTTGTTTTATCTTTTATCTGGCTTTGGTATTAGAGCAATGCCTGTGCTGAGTTGGTGGCTTGCCATTGGCTGGACTCTGTGGAGCCTGCCGGTAGGCTTTGTGTTAGATAGGACCACTAGATGGACTCTGATGTCCCTTCTCATTGAGTGGGTTGTAGGCTATGTCGCCACTGTTTAGTCTGGTTGGGCAGGGCTGCTCCCTGATTGGATGATGCTCCTGATTCAACCCTTTGCTCAGGTGGGGCTACAGGCAGGGCTTGGCAGTCCCATAGATCCTTAGGGTGTGTGCTCTGTGACCAGGTGGAACCACAGGCCATGTCCAAAAATAATTAGGGTGATCAAGTTGTTTTGTGGCTGCACTCATTTATGATTGAGGTTGCTGGCCATGCTCTCACTGGGCAGAGTCTCCACCTGGATCTCACAGATCGGTGAACCTGGAGACCATGCTTTGCAGCTGGGCAGAACTACTGCCTAGGTTTTCTCATCAAGTGGTGGCCACACGTTGTGCTGGATCGGGTCACACTGGCTGTCTTTAGCAGTCAGGTAGGGCTGTTGACTGGACTCTATAGCTGAGTAGTACCATAAGCAGGACTCTGAGGCTTCCCAGGATCACTGTTCAAGCTCTCTGGTGCCATTGGCTATGCTCACAGATGGGTAGGCTGCTGGTTTGTCTCCCTGTCAGAGGAAGACTGTAGGAAGGCCTTGGTGATACCTGGGATCTCTGGCCAGCTCTTGGTCAGGTCGGACTGGAGGCTAAACTCAGCAGTTGGGTATGGTTGTGAGTTTTCTTCTCTGCCTTGACACACTAGGACATGCTACAAGGCTGCTGAGCATGGTTACATGTTTCTCAGAGGGGGCAGGATTGTAGATTATGCTCAGCCATTGGGCAGGGCTTTGAACTAGCTTCCCTGCCTATGCAGGGTCATAGAACATATTCCACGGCAAATAGGGCCTGTTGGTTGGGGACCCATATCAGGCCAAACTACCAAAACCAAGGTCCCTGAACAGAATGCCATACCAGCTTGCTTTCAGATGGTGCAAAGCAGCTGGCGGGGATCTCTGCTAGAACACTGCACATTGCTACAGGCAGCCACCTGGGCTTCCATAATCTGAGCACTGGTGGCTATAAGCTGCACCCCTTTCTCCATCTCTACGTGATTCCCAATGGTTTAGTCTTAAAGCTTCTGCCAGTGACCCCTGACCTCAGTGTGTCTCAGTGCGAGATGAAACCTGAGTGTGCCTCCCAAGCTGTGTCCCATAACAGAGGGGAATCTGGATGTCCATCTTAGATTCTCTTTTCCCACTGGAGAAACTGAGACACCAGGAGATCCTCTTGGCAGAAAACTGCGCCCACTTTATCGAGGGGCCAGTGCAGTCAAGATGAGTTGCTCCTCTTACTCTTATAATAATGTTCTTAATTTCTCTGAGTTCAAGGGTGCTTCAGCCTTCCTTTCAGGTTTTGGGACTTTTCACAGTGGTTTCTTATCTATGAACTGGTGCAAATTCTTGTGAGGAGGCCTGAAGTCAAGAACTACCTACGTTGGCATTGGATGATGTCACCATAGTAAATATATTCTATAAGGCTGATTGCTAGGTTGTGCTAATTAGTTTACATAAGCTAAGTAGCTTCAGTCATGTCCGACTCTGTGCAACCCCAGAGACGGCAGCCCACCAGGCTCCCCTGTCCCTAGGATTCTCTAGGCAAGAACACTGGAGTGGGTTGCCATTACCATTCTCATAATTAATTTAAGCAGACTAAATGTGATTTTAATTGCTGTATTTATGTCTAACACCTTAATTATTATCTCATTCTTATATGGTCAAGTCCAACCACATGAAATTTTATACTGTTTACACCTAAAAGGTATGTTCAAAATGCAGCCAGTAAAAGCCCAACCACATATCATTCCCAGTGAGCACATGCATCCAAATGTTTAAAGGCAATTAAACAAGAGCAGGTAAATAAGTACATTTTTGTAGAAGGGTGGTATAGTGGAAAAGGTCAGATTCTAACTACCTCCATACTAATTGCTCATAAAATTTAATGTTGAAGATACGTTTGTTAGTAGAATCTTGAAAGCAGCAATGAATATTTATAGAAATCAATAAATTAATAAACCAATGGAGGGAAATGCCCAGGTGTCTTCTGTTGTCCCTCTACATCCTCTTTCTGCCCTTTTCTACTCTGCTATCCGTAGAGGCTGACTGTTTAACCTCATTAAATGTCCTGTATGGCTGCTGTCTTGTGGCCAGATTCTTAACTGTGGAACGTTAGGAGGAGCTCAGTGGGAAGAAGAAGGAATCAGGGTTCTTAGTCCATAGCCCCCTTTCAACAGAGTTGACATTGGCTGGCTGTTTTTCATAACAGAAGGTCTAAATTCCTGCCAGCCTGTCTATATGGACATAGTGGGGAAAGGACAGTTTCTTCAATAAGTGGTAGTGGAAAAACTGGCCATCAACGTATAAAAACATCAAATTATAACCTTACCTTACACGATACACAAAAATAAAATCAAAGTGGATTAAAGACTTAAGTGTGAGAGCTAAAACTATACAACTCCTTGGAGAAAACATAGAGGAGATATTTATGGCATAGGTCTTGGCAATGATTTCTTTAATGTGATACCAAAAGCACAGGCCACAGAAGAAAAAATAGACAAGCAGGACTATATCAAACAACAAAGCTTCTGCCAGCAAAGGAAACAACAGAATTAAAAGGCATCTTATGGAGTTAGAGAAAATCTTTGCAAACTGTATATCTGATTTAAAAGGAACTACTATATTTCAGTAGCAAGAAATAATAATTCAATTAAAAATGGGCAAAGGACTTGAGCAGACATTTCTTTAAAGTAGATAAACAAATGGTTAATAGGATATGAAAAGACGCTCAACATCCTTAATTATCAGGGAAATCTAAACCACAACATACTCTCTCCTCACACCCATAGGATGACAATTATTGGGAGGAAAAAAAAAAAAAAACGATAGCAAAGGTTGTACAGAAGTTGGACCTTTGCACATTGTTGTGGGAACATAGAATATAAAATGGTGCAATTGCTATGGGAAATATTAGTATTTCAATAGTATTACAAATATTAGAAAGTAATAGTATGAAGAATCCTCAAAACACTGATAACATAGATTTCATATGATCCAGCAACCTCACTTCTGGATATATATTCAAAATAATTTAAATCTGCATATTTAAGATATGTCTGCACTCCTATTTCATTGCATAGACAATTTACAATAGTCTATATATGGAAACAAACTAAGTGCCCATCCACACTTAATCCATTTCTTAATGGATTAAGAAAATATGAGATTTGTATCTACAAAATTATTTATGTGTGTACATGTAATTCAACCTTAAAAAAGGAAAAAATTCTGCCATTTGTGACAACATGGGTGAACCTGGAAAACATTATTCTAAGTTAAAAAAAATAATCCTTTAATTTAAAAAATCATAAAAGAAATAAATAAAAATAATTATTTAATTAAACTCTCCTTAAATCACACAGTTTGAATGTGCCATTTCTTTTCTGCCAAAATTCTGAAGGATACAGAAAATAATGGGCAAAATGAGTAGGAACAACTGTGATTCAGCTTCTTTAAATCTGACTTATGTGTTAATGAGGATGTGTGTGCATGCTAAGTCACTTCAATCATGTCCAACTCTGTGACTCTGTGGACTATAGCACGCCATGCTCCTCTGTCCTCGGGATTTTCCAGGCAAGAACACTGGAGAATTTTCCAAGGGAGATTCCCTTCTCTCAGGGATCTTCTTAACCAAAGGACTGACTCCACATCTCATGTCTCCTGCACTGGCAGGTGGGCTCTTTACCACTAGCATCATCTGGGAAGCCTATTAATGAGGATAATCATCCCTATTTTTGGTAGGCAAAATAACTGATCCTGAAAAATATCCACCCCCTACAACTATGAACTCATGGGCAGAGTGAATTAAGGTTTCAGTTGGGAGTAAAGCTGCTGATCAGGTGTAATTAAGTAAGGAGATTAGCTTGACTCATCCAGGTGGACCCAATGTAATTACAAGGATACTTAAATGTAGAAGAAGGAGGCAGAAGAGTTAGTATCAAAGTGAAGTGCTTCCTGAGAGGTTTGAGTTGCCATTTCTGGCTTTCAGGTTGGGGGGAAGAGCCACAAGACAAAAACAATGGGCAGCAAGGAAGCAGATTCTCCTCAGAACCTCCAAAAGTGCCTTAATACTTCTGACTTCAGAAAGGTAAGATAATGGATTTTTCTTGTTTTGAACTGTAATATCTTAAGCTGTTGTAATTTGCGCTCATTCGTTAGAGTATCAATAGAAAACTCCTACTATATGGGTTTGTTTTGAGAATTGGAGGAAACAATGTAAAACCTAGTGTTTTTATGCATGAGTGCTGGAGTTAGTTAAAACTGTGTTTTGAGCCTCTTTTTCAGACTAGTAACTATCACCTTGATTGGATCACTTAACTCTGTGTTTCCATCTATATTTAAGAATATTTAGAAATACAAAACTTTTGTCAGTTCGCTCTTTATACTTTCTTATACTTGATACATTTCTTAGTTGGACAGAATTAGATACACTGTCTTGAGCATTAGTAAGGAAATTTGTAAAACAGAAAAATACACTTTATAGTTGATTAGGAAGGATTAATGGAAGCAAGGAAGAGAATTCATGCTAAAAGAATAATGTTGAACAGTGGATAAGAGTTACAGCTAAACACCATTGCCTCCAGTCCTAAAGAGTTTAGAAGAGGACCAGTAGGAGGAGATGGCAGAGGGACAGGGGAGTGGGTAAGCATAAATGCTACAGGGGTTGTGGGGAAGCTCTCTCATCTCCAGCAGCTCTTTCTTCACCATTCTGTGTCGGACTGTGGCTCAACAGAGCAGAAAAAGTAAGTCGACTGTTGTTTTTTCTTCTATGAGATAAAAGTCTCCCATTGAAAACTAACTGTCATGGTTGTCTAGCTGAATAACCCTTTTAGTGACCATCATCTTCACAGAATCTTATGTAGACTGTGTGGACAGTTGTTCCTCACCTCTGATTTCATTGGCTCAAAGTAAACATGTTGTTATCCCCAAATAGAGTGAAGTATCGATGACAGCTGAGGAAATGGAAGCTAACAGGAAAACACTGGTTCCTATCTTACTGTTGAACAGCAATGGTCAAGCACAGCCTATGCTTGATAACCCCCTCACTATGTAAATATGTAAATAGAGGGTTAATAAGCCAAATTTCTTAGGATTGAATGAGGTAATGCATACCAGTTCTAATCTAAGACCCTGGTGATAACAACCATCGAAACTAAATTTCCTGTAGTTCCATAGCATTCACAAGTCAAATTTGTTGTTTCTTTTTGCTTTTATAGTGAAAACAAAGTATAAAATTCAACAAGTTCCAAAGAATAGAGAATAAAGAAGTCTCCCTCCTCCTTCTGCTACCAGTTAGGTAGTTTCACTTTCAAGGGGCAACTATTTTATAGATTCTTGTATCATATCAAAAATATTTTACATATTTATAACTACGTTCTATCATTTCCTTGCCAATGACAGTACATCAGTTTTTGCTCTTACCTTTACCACATCAGTAAATAGAGTCCTACTTAACAGTTATGAAAGTGATTTGGCAACTGTGAAGTGTTTATAGTAGGAATTTTTATGAAGTCAATACCGTTTTGCTGCTGCTGCTGCTAAGTTGCCTCAGTCGTGTCTGGCTGTGTGCGACCCCATAGATGGCAGCCCACCAGGCTCTGCCGTCCCTGGGATTCTCCAGGCAAGAACACTGGAGTGGGCTGCCATTTTGGGGGGAAGTAAACTGGACTCTAAAAATGATTTTTATTTCCAGTAGAGTTGTCTAATATCCCAGAATAATATTAGGATTTATTTTAGCTTTGGGCTGATGAAGGCTTGCTCCAAAAGATAGTTAGTATATTTTGATAAGAAATACCTCATGCAGTTTTGGCCAGTTCTCTGTGCTGTTTTTAGACTCAGAAATATCCCCTTCACTGTAGAGTTGGCAACAAGTAAAAGCAGACAAAGCATGTTGAATGTGCACACTTATGATAACTGTCACACTTCAAATTATTTACATAAGACCATGTTCATTCAAATGGACTCTAATTGCCAAGCAATGAATGTAGGCTAGAGGACCCGCTTTAACCAATGGCCGTAGATAGATGTTCACTCCAGGACTGGGTTGATAATTGCACATTTCTTCCACAGTAAGCAAATGAGCAGACATGTAGGAGGTCTAAACAGCTGTCACAAATGTGGTCCCTCAGGGCCTGATTACAGAAGCTGGATGGACTTGCCTACTGCATGCAGGTCCAGCTCCTGCTTGGCTTCCCTCATTGAAATCACTGTCTTTTAGGCTGGCATCCACATTTGACGTCATTTATCTACATGAACAGGTGCTCCCATAAAATGAACTGCAGAAAAAGCAAATGCTATGGCAGGACTCAGTGATTTCCGACTTGATGTTTCTGTAGAGGGCATGTCAGAAGACAGGCAAGGTTTCTCTACAGTCTCAAGAAGCTGAACAGAGAAAACACAGAGAACAACGTTTTCCACTGCAGAATAGCTTTTTAAAAATCTGGAAGGTTTTATATTGCTTATTTAAAAACATACCAATTCCCCCAAATTCCTTTAATATCCTATATTTCATGGTGTCTGAATTTTTGTGTCAGCATGTTATTTAGTATAGCATTAAAACAAAAATAAAAATTGGTGGACTGTATTTCAACAAGATTATGGTGTGGTAAAGAGATGAAGGTGAGACTGGAGCATGGATAAAATGAGATTTTTCTGAATGAAAAGCAACATATTTAATTCACATCAAATGTTTTTGGAGCTCACACTATTGCCAAAGTACTGAAGTGACTACTGAAGGCAAAAATCTCTGCAAAAGTCCAGGAAATTGGGACATAAGTTTAAAAAAATTGTAGAATTTACCTAATAATACAGAATGGCAATAATTTATATGTCTGACCATCAGGACTTCAGATTGGTCCAACTCCCACTTGGTTTTCCATCCAGGAAGACTTCTATATTTTAATTTTTACACAGGTGAAATCACTTTAAAATTTTTGTTCAAAACTTCATGAATTTGAGGACTGAGTAACCTGCATAGAGGTAAAGATTTATCCAATCTAAGGCAAATCCTGTTCACCTCATCAACTTAAAAAGCCATATCACATCAAACTTTAAGAAAATAAGACAATGCCATACTTTAGGGGTAAGGGACACTTAATCAATATGATAATTTTGTATCACCACATCCTCACTGTCAGTTATCACAAAATTAAAATATTATCTCTTAGCAGGGGGAAAATAAAAAAGAATTAACAGATTCTTTACAAATAAATCCCACATTTAAAATGTATAGTTTTTAGATTAAAGAAAATAAAAATTATAAAATGAAACTTTTAAAAATTGGAAAAAAAAATATATCTCTATATCATTCAGATAAATAGTCATCATGTAAGTAAATTCTGTACCATAAAGGTTGGCTTTATTTTAAATTTTATATTTGAGGTTAGAT
>SJYC01032759.1:0-11526 GCA_006408675.1 Madoqua kirkii | reverse complement strand
ATGAATGTATATTCTTAGCTACTTGAGGCACCAAGTGGTTGGATTCTACTTTATTTTTACTAAAGAAACTGATTTTTAAAAAATACTTTGTATAAATCAAATATCTAGATATAACCACCCCCTCCCAATATTTTTTAAAGGCAATTGGCATGATAAGTTATAGTACAAATCTTTTTGTTTCAGAATTTTTATCTTGTGGTATGGTTATACATCCCTTAAATTCATCCTTTCTCCTAAAGAAGGATTAGCTAAATCTCTCTTTACAATACCTGTCCCTACTTAAACAAAGAGATTAAAGTTGTAGACAGCACAGTTATGTTATTTTCCAATAAGAGAATTTTTGATGAAAAGCAAAATAATTTCATAGCATTAATATCTGATCTTAGTATGTAAATACCCTTAGAATGAGAGTAAGTAAATGGACACCCAGAAGCATGGAGTCACAAGAATGGAACTACTCTTCAGTTATCTACTAATGATAGTATTTCGGTCTTAAAATCGCACACTGTCCTGTTGAATCAGCCTCAACTGGGACAGTATATTTTATACTCATGCATTTATGGGGGGAGAGAGATGATGAAAAAGGTGAGATACAGTTTAATGTCTGCTTTCTGGAAGGTGAAAATAGAATCTGCTTTAAAGATTTATCCCAGAGTGCAGCCTGTTCCCATTTTCTCTGTGAATTCTTCCTGATAATATATATCCTCTTTTGATCCGGAGAACTGACAAGCTTGTATTTATTTTCATGTCTCTGAGCAAGCTCAGTTAGTGGCCTCTTATGGGTACAAACTAAAAGCAATTTAGTATGTTTAGGTGACTTGTTATATAGTTGATCAGGAGAAGTCATCACTAGGAAAGGAAAAGCTATATATTCAGTGAACATCTTTTCATCATAGTCACTCTTTTTATGGACTAAAATAACAATGAGATTGCTTTACGCTGGAGATCTGTCTCTGGTATATTATGATCTTAATGTCATCACAGACATGAAACTTTATATATCTAACTATATTTTCTTTTTCCAACTCTGTAGTATTTTCATGGGAACAAAAAATGATTAAGATTCTGATTATTAATATGAACAAAACAAAAAAACACATCTTCAAAATTAAAATTCAGAGAGAAATTGAATCCCATAACAGAGTATTCATTCATATTCAAAGAATGCTAATAATCTCGGTCTTTGTGCATGAGATCTAAAATTCAATCAGTATATCACCTTAACAGCAGAATCCAAAACTGAAGAGGCAAAGTAGATTATTTTCCAAGATAACCACTTGCTGCTATTGATCAAAGCTTGATCTAGGTTGGTATACTATTGACAAGCTGCAGATGGGATTTTATAGATTTATCAATGTAAATGTAATTTACCAAATGTTTTGGTAATGTTTTCTGTTAACTATCACTCTTGCTTATAACATGAGCAAACATAGCAACTGTCCTTTCTTCTGCTGTGATAATCACACTCCAAAGAATGAGCAGCTTTAGGCAAGGAGGTGATTCACTTATTTGCCAGACAAATGCAACTCATTTGCTACTATGAAGTATATACATACTTTCTACCCTGCTGCTTACCTAAATCCAGCTTCATGGCCATCCATGTTTAATATTAGTTTCAGGTTTGGGATTTTAAGACATTTCAGATATAAAAGTATCAAAACTATAGTGATGCCAGAAAATATTATTTTTATTTATGCTGTGGATGTAAAAAACCTGTATGTAAAATGTGATTTATAGTTCTTGATTTCTGAATTTAGGACCTCTGTGTTGAGGAAGTCAGTGACCTTAGGGGCCAAATCAGAATCACAGAAACGCAAGGGGTGTTTGAGGCCAGAGTGAGAAAACCTTCCACACGATATAAGATGTCCTGCAAAGCAGAAAGAGAGGCAGGGGTGATGTTTTCTTACTGCGTAATTAAACCTTGCCATTGTTCCTCTGGAGTAAGCTGGAGAACTCTTTTCAGCGAAGTACACAGCACATTGAAAACCACATCCCATCATTTGTGAGCCTGTCCTCATTATCTGATGCCCAGCCACGTTGCTGTTTTCCTGCTGTCCATGGCTCTTGTGTGTCTTGCAGGAAGGCCTTCACACAGACCTCTCCCTTAGACCTCTCTGCTGATTGCCCTGGGAGACAACTGCTGATCTCTTTAGTTCTGAAGTCTCCCTAAAGTGTATCCTGAATACATACATCACCCACATTTTAAGATTTATCATCCCAGACATAAAACTCCCACGTTTGTTTAAAATCCATCCATGGTTTTCGCATGATAGATGATACAATAGATTCATATACATGATTACATTTATCATGTAAAAAATTGAACTTCTTTTTTTAAAAGAGCTCAGTATGCATGTGTGTGTGCTCAGTCATGTCCAGCTCTTTGCAACTCCGTGGACTGTAGCCTGCCAGGCTTCTCTGTCCACAGGATTCTTCAGGCAAGAATACTGGAGTGGTTTGCCATTTCCTCCTCCAGAGGATCTTCCCCACCCAGGGACTGAACCTGTATCTCCCGCATTAGCAGGTGGTTTCTTTACCAGGTCCACCAGGGAAGCCCAGAATGAGCTCAACACACACAATACATGAACCTACTTACATTCTCTGGTGTGTTGCAGAGGCCATGAGTTCAGGGGATGAGAAGTTTAAATGAGGAAGTAAATGAGATTAGGGCTTGGTTTGTGTTTGGAAGAGACGGTTAATGAAGTCTAGGGCTGTCAAGAGGCACATGGATGGATTTAGTCATATTGATTGAATTCTTGTTCTTTCTTCCCATATAACCAGAAGTCCCTATTGGTGTTGAAGGTTTAGATTTATCTCTTATATCTAGTAGCAAATGTTATGATTTATATTTGAACAATGGCCCCATAAATACTTGCTAGAAGAATGATGATGTCCTTAAGTCATCATACTTATTTTCATTTTAAATTTATCCCTGAAAATCATATGGTAAAAGAATGTTAGTGTTAGATTTCTCACATTTCATACCTACAAGTGGGGCTTTTCTGGTAACTCAAATGGCAGAAAATCCACCTACAAGGCAAAAGACCTGGGTTGGGAAAATCCCTGGAGAAGGTAATGAAAACCCACTCCACTATCCTTACTTGGAGAACTCCATGGACAGAGGAACCTGGTGGGCTATAGTTCATCAGGTCCCAAAGAGTCAGACACGACTGGGTGACTGACACTTTCATACCTATAAAGTAGCAGATGAAAGAAAAATTTTGGCGTAATTACCATATCATTAAATTTACCTTTTTGCCTCTTATATAGGAAATTAAGAGTAAGATACACTCTGCCTAAACAATCTGCAGCTTTACTCAGGTCTCAGTTAAGAATTATATCAATTTGGACCAAAAACCTAAGCAAAACTTTTCAAACAAAGAGAACCTACTTTAATATTTAGGGACACTTATAAAGTTTGAGGTATAGTCAAGTAATAGTGAATTTGTGAATGAGGATATAGAATGTCTCAATATGGTTGTTCAGCTGCTAAGTCATGTCCAACTCTGTGAGATCCCGTGGACTATAGCATGCCAGGCTTCCCTATCTATCACCAACTCCCAGAGCTTGCTCAAACTCATGTCCATTGAGTCAGTGAGAGCAAACAACCATCTCATCCTCTGCTATCCCCTTCTACTTCTGCCTTCAGTTTTACCCAGGATTAGGATCTTTTTCCAATGAGTCAGGTTTTTGCATCAGGTGGCCAAAGAAATGGAGCTTCAGCTTTAGCATCAGTCCTTCCAATGAATATTCAGGGTTAATTTCCCTTAGGATTGACTGGTTTGATCTCCTTGCGTCCTACCGACTCTCAAGAGTCTTCTCTACTCTCTAGCACCACAGTTTGAAAGTGTCAGTTCTTGGGTGCTCAGCCTTCTTTATGATCAAACTCTCACATTCATACATGACTGTTGGAAAACCATAGCTTTGACTATACAGACCTGAATTTAATGAAATATATATATCTTTATTATCAAAAGTAGCTATATTAGAAGCAGTCTAGGAAGGATATAATTTTTGATATGTAAGTTTTATAGTTAATAATTGTTCTCTAATCATTACAGATAAACACTAGCTAAAACCATCCCCACCCCCCATGGAAACATTAGATGGTTTTAATTAATATAGAAAATATTAAAAGATGTTATGTGCTATAACTCATGACCTGTAAATGTAGATTCATAGGGATGAATGATATCTGCCTTTGAGACAAATTACTGAAAATATGGATCTGAGCTTGGAAAATATGACACTTGATTGCATGTTTAATCTGGGTCTGACCCTTCATCCTGCAGTTGCACAATCCTACTAAGGGCCTCTTAGTAGGAAAAATGTGGAGTCATTTCATCTCATTTCTTCAAGGATAGAACAGTTAGAAGCAAAAGAGGTTTTGCTGATTGCTCTAAGGATGTGGGTTTCATCAAGTCGAGGGGCTTACTCAACTTGAGTCCGAACACACATATGATCCACAAACTAAATGTTCATGTTTACAATGCAAAGTTAAATACACCCAGTCCGAAATTTGAGCAGTTAGGTATTTAGGAACAGTAATCCCAAGTAAGTAAACTTCAAATAGGATTGGATAACAGATCTGAGGTCATCCCAGATTGCAGATTGTAATATGGGTCAGTGAACCAGAACCTTTTTGAGGCTAAAAGTGTCCAGTTGCCTCCTGTTTAAGTTCACTTCATGAAGCCATGAAAGGGGCTGCCTATCCATGAAGGACTGGATATGCTGATAGGCAACCATAATTGTGAGCTTTCTGTTCAGTTCAGTTCAGTTGCTCAGTTGTGTCCGACTCTTTGTGACCCCATGAATCGCAGCATGCCAGGGCTCCCTGTCCATCACCAACTCCCGGAGTTCACTCAGACTCACATTCATCATCGAATCAGTGATGCCATCCAGCCATCTCATCCTCTCTTGTCCCTTTCTCCTCCTGCCCCCAACCCCTCCTAGCATCGGAGACTTTTCCAGTGAGTCAACTCTTTGCATGAGGTGGCCAAAGTACTGGAGTTTCAGCTTTAGCATCATTTCTTCCAAAGAAATCCCAGGGCTGATCTCCTTCAGAATGGACTGGTTGGATCTCCTTGCAGTCTAAAGGACTCTCAAGAGTCTTCTCCAACACCATAGTTCAAAGCATCAATTCTTCAGCGCTCAGCCTTCTTCACAGTCCAACTCTGCCTAATTCCTTATCTTGGCAAATGTTTTTCACTGATAGATAGAAATACTTTGCTCCCATTAGCAGGTTCAGAGCAGTTTTGTCTCTGGAAATAATCCTGAATTTTGATAGTAAACAGGAAAGCCACCTAAGACTTAAAATTAAGTTATCCATACCCCAAGTCAATCTTCTTCTATATTTAAAACTATATTGGACTTGTGATTTATGTAGCAGATCTCCTTTTCATGTTGTCTCCAGCTTTCAGATAGCTGTGTTTTTCCTAGTGACAAACTTTGTCTTGACTTTTGACCAATATTTCATCGTTTATAGGACCAAGCCTGTGTCTAAATTAGAAATCAAGACACATATCTTTAAACTTCAGTGCAGTGATGAGAAGAGTTTAACAAAGCTTAAAAATGCAGGTATTGTGTTAAATATCATCAGTTGGCATCAAACTTTCCATATGAAGAATGTCAGCCAGTGCATTACCTTGGTGTATGTTTGGGTATGTATATGGTCTATCAGTGTGGAGCTTCTCTTGGTTTCTGTACCACCCTCAGCAACAATGTTCCATTTCATGGCTTGTCCCATTGGCTACAGACCATTGTGATGAACGAGGCATTTAATTATAACATATGCTATTATTTCCTTTTTATATAAAGCTAAGGATGGTCTTCTCTGAAATAAAAAGAGACCAATATTTGTGCAGCCTAATGAATAATGGAATTTATTACACTCCTATTTATAAAGTCTTTTCTTCTTTAGTCAACAAATGCATATTGAAAACCAATTGTATTATAGATGAAAGGAAAGGAAAAGTGAGTTTGGACACATTATCTATTTGTAAGTTATTTATGTTATTGTGAAAGAAGCTTAGAAATAATTATGTTATAATGTGACAAGTGTTTATAAAATTAGTAAACGCATGCTATGTAGTGGCCTAGGAGGTTACCAGTTTATGCTGGAGGGGCTGGTGGTAACAAATGTTAATTATTTTGCCACTTCTGCTCAGTGTGGCTTGCTATTCAAGATAACAAATGAATTAAAGAACTCCTCCATGACAGAACACATTTCTTTCTATATCTAAAACCTATTTTCTTGCCACATTCTAAAAGGCATTTCAAATTTTCTAAAATTACATGTGAGGTTCTTGCTATGCTTGTGATATTCTAATAATCTTCTCAATTTTAAATATACCTTTATCAAATGCAATTTCCATGCTGTCTGATATTTTTGAGACTATAGTCAACTCTAATAAGATATTTATAGAAAACAACCTGATGAGCTTTTGCATATTTTAGTCACTCTGTTCAACTTTAAACAATATTTCCATGACACCCTGAAGACATTTATCAGCATAGTACATTCTGAATCAAGTTGATACAGCAGTTTTCTCCTAACCTTTTCAAAATTGCCTTATTTCTTTAAAAAAAGTTTCTTGCACTTCAACAGATAGCCAACTGTGTGAAGTCATCTTGGAAGCGGACAAAAGCCCCATTCTAAGCAAGGAGCTTGGTAACCTTAATTAACGGATGCCCATTCTGAGAACTCTGTACAGTGAGATGTGTTAATTGCCTTGCCTTATCACAATATAATGATGCAATTAACTTGTATTACCACTATGGGCTGTTTGTTAGCAAATATTTTATTTCAAAGATATCAATACCCACAAAGACCAGCACACATTCTATCTAGAAGGTATTGACATATAATTGTGCTGAAATATACTTTTTAGTGGATATTCAACCTCTACTGACCATGATCTTTTAAAAATAAAATGTTCTCAGCATGAAGAGAAAGGAAAATGGCTCTCTTGAAAAATTTAACTCATTTACATATTTTTTTCTTGCTCAGCAAATTTACATTTATGATCCTAGTTCAGCTAGCATTTTTCCCCCTCTTTTGGCATACAGGTCTCCAGGTAATTAGTTAGGGAGCTTATAATTTTTTTTAGTAGAAACTGTAGAGAAAATTAGCAGTATCTTGCATTTATGTGAGTAGTAAATTTGTTATAATCCCAGTGTCCTGAAAATCACATCTCTGAAAAAAAACAGAAAATAAGTCTACCCTGTACTTATTCCTTCATATGGGGAGAAAATGTCTGCATATTCACTACAGCCAATAAAATCTGCCATGATTGTCATGGAAGCAGGAAGCAAGAAGGATAAGGGCCAAAAGGCTTGTTACCATAATGTTCTTTTTGTTTTGAAAAATGTGGGGTTGATAGCAGTGCTAAGGATAGTAACAGCATATTTGAAGTTAGGGTTTTCTTGATGCTCCAGATGTGAAGGGAGAGTCTGCATGCATACATGCACACTCTTGTAGCTTCATGGTTCTGCAAAAAGCAATTAGATTTAAGCAAGTGCATTATGCATTTCCCTTCTCCTGGCAAAATCGCTATGATTTAATATAATTATGTTGCCATCCACAAGTGAGCACCTCCATCTGTTTTCCACAATGGATTCAGCAAATAGTCTTGGATAGGTAAAGGATCTTAAGAACTGCTCCACAGATAAGCCTTTCCTGATGTCTGCGAATATCCAGGTGTAAGGACTTGCTATCTCGTTTCATCAGTAATAAATTCATAAATCCTTACCTTTCAGGGAATTTAAATTCAACTTTAAGGGACCCATAATTTTTGGAAGTTATTTGGTCAACTTTTCTTGGTTTACAAAGAAATGTTAAGTTGTGCTTTTTCTGTGATTTCCTGGCTGCTTTTCCCAGTGTAAAGTTTTGTCTTCTGTGTTGTACTGGGAAGGCATGTGTTAGATTAATTCTTTCATTTCATCTTTTTCTGTACTACATTCCATAACATGGAGCCCTGAAGTGCATTGCTTTATGGATCATGGTAGAATAAAAGAAGACCTCCTTAGAAAGTAGATATTTTCATTAAACATGAATTCTGAAAGCCAGCATGTAATCTTATCCTGATATAAATAAATGTAAGGAAGAGAAATAATTTTCCTCACTATCATACTTAGTCACAAAGAGTATATAATTTCATGCTGAGTTGTATTTGTATCTGCCCATAAGTACTTGAGCCAGTAAAACACTGTTTTTCAGTAACAACCTCACTACCAGTCAGAACTGTAATGGTGTGTGTAATTAATGAACTTGAGTTGAGACGATATTAGGTAGTTTGGGAATAAAATGAATTAATTATGGTGAATAATTCATTTTTCCCAATACAACAGTGGTATCTTTTATGCAAGAAATTCACAAAAGATATGCCTATTTTTATCTTAAAGGATTCTTGTAAGGAAATAAAATTTTCCTCTCAAGAGTAAGAGGCTTCTACCAACTCTTTCCTTGGTTTTTCCAGGAGGCAGAGAAATAAGCCAATGAGAGGTGAAGAAAACTACTGAGCTTTTGATCTGTAAAATTTGGACACTGTCCATATTTATTAATGCCACACATTACATCTGCTTTTGTCTTTTTCAATAATGGTTGACAGAGGATTTTGATTTTTTTGGAATCTCGAACACTAAGATCAAGAGATTTAAGATGGATGTAGATAGTGTTTTATAATTTATAATAAATATGCTATATAATATATACATTATATACATATAGTCTCTAATATATTTATATGCATATGTATTTGTATGGTCTCATGGCTGAGAAATGTTAAATGACTGAATAGCAGCTTGATCTATCAAACATGTTGAACTGAATATATAGTGCACAATATATTTGTCTGGTCTCAGAAGTGGGCTGAATGGCTGAATATTTATGTCCCTTTCACTGATATACAAGCCTTCTGCAGTCAATTTCCTACCTATAGCACAACTTGCATCAAGTATGCTTAAGAAGCAGCTTCCTCAGATACATGCTCAATTATGATAAAATATTCTGTGGGAGAAAAGATGTTACACAGAAAATTTGTGTATATTAATGTCCTACCTTAGTCCATACAAGTTAGTAGATAGCCTACTATGTAAATCCCTGAAGGAAAGGATGGCAATCCACTCCAGTATTCTTGCCTGGAGAATTCTATGGACAGAGAGGAACCTGGCAGGCGACAGCCCATGGGGTTATACATACTTAATATATGGGCAGTTTATTTTTGATAATTTTTAACATTGTCTCCTACTTTGATTTTTCTTTTCAATTCACATTTTGCTTTGAATTTGAACATCTCTTTGTTAGATTCACAACCCCTCCCATTTTTTTCATTTTGCCCTAGTTAAAAACATTAATCTTTCCAAAATAATTAATAATGTACTATAATATCAGAATCGTATGTATTAAATTCACAAAGATTCTTTAAAAGTATACTGTTGTTTGCCATTAAACAAAAAGACAAGAAATAAACAGAAATAGCATAAAGGATTGGCGCATGAGATAATTGTTTATACATGCTTTTGGTACATAGACCTGTGTTTACTTTAGAATGTGTAGCTGCATAGTTTTGTTATCCAAATTAATATCTTTTCAATATATTTAATGTGTAACTGAATAAAAAACCGACACCCAAGTTACCATCTTTTAACATTTTCTTGGCCTAAGATGGAGTTCTTCTTTGCTATAGTATTTGATTCCTTTAAATTCTTTTTAATGCATTCAACTCCTTATCTGTTTTGTTCTAAAATATTTCTTTTAAAACTTACTTTTTTGCCTCCTTGTAAAGAAACTATCTTCTTTAGTATATAATTTTTCTTAACTTGTTTGAAAGATATTGGTAAAGGAATTCTCTATATATTTTTTTTCTCCCTGGAAACTCTGATCAACTCTGATCATCTACTTTTCTTCATTAAGACAAAGTCTATTTTTCATCTGTGAGTCCTTGAAGAAGGTGAAGCGTTTGCTGAAAGTTGATGCCTACATGTTCTATTGATTCCACTCTGTAATATCTCTCATCTGTCTCCTACTTTCCATTTCCAAAGCTTGTTCTCTAAACTATCATACAAATTAAGATGTCACCTTTCCAGACTCTTATCTCCCACTTCCATATTATTACATTCTGACATACAAATAATCTTTTGAAAAGACATGTAACTTTTCATCAATTTTTTCTAAATCACATTTTCAAATAAAATCCAAACTCTTAAACGTCACATGTAGTAATCTTTATTATTTTGCACTTGGTTTTTCAAAATTAATTAGAATTATTAATTTCTTCTATCAGTTTAACTCTGTACTCATCCCTGTGTTTTCTTTGCACTTGCCTGCAGTGATTTCAGCAGCCGTCTTTTGTATGGTATGGACTCATTCTGACATCCTCTTGCCCTTCGTGTGCACCCCTAGCACATGGGAAGCTTTTAACCATGAGTCTCTTAACTGCATATGGCTTTCCCAGGTGTATTATAATTATACATACTTGAATTATTCTTCCTCTTAAGCAGCAAGCCTTATAGAGACAGAATCTGCACATGAATCATCTTTGTATATTGCTGGTGTGGTGCTTTGCACTTAATGAGCCCTTAATAATGACTCAATGAATAAAAATGAAATGGTTAATTAGGTGATACATAATGTTCTGGAGTGATCTATACCTAGAGTGGCCAATAGGTCCGAAACAGAATACTTATATTGGGCTTCCTGTGGTAACTTTTTCAGCAAAGTTTACCATAGGAAGGATTGCTAATAAGTTTCCTCAAGATTAGTCTCATTGAGAAGACTAAGTAAAGTGTGATTTAGAAACAAATAATAAAATGCAATATAGTAAGTTTCAGTAAAGCTGTAGAACATAAATGCCGCACACATATGGAGGAAGACGGAATATTCTGAGAAAGAGATAAGGCCACACATAGTTGAATGTTGAATCGTGTAGAACTGATAGATTTGAATAGGCAGAGGAGAAGTGAGAATGACCTTTTGAATTGAGTTCTGTTTAGTAATGGCTTCAGTGAAGGTAAAATAAGAGCCCAAAACCAAAAATGCAAAGTGTGTAGTAGATTGAATGCTCTCTTCCATAGATTTCTAGATTTTATCCCAGAAGTAGAAATTATTCAGGGGTGTTGCTGGATTTGAATAAATATCAAAGTAACTCTGTATACTTCTCCTTGCTAAAGCTGCTTTCAAGACTCTAGAAGTTCCACATAGGAGAGATGTTCACTCTTTTTGATAGTAAAATAAAAATTCTAGAATTAGCATTTTTATGTTACTTCATTTTACAAACAATTTAAACTAGGCGTTGACTAATCTTTGTAGAAAAGTCAATAGAAACAACCACTTTTAGCAACAATAGACTATTGTTCTTTTACCCAACAAGCTTAGGAATTATGCTAGCAACTTGTTACATTTGTGACTGGCCCATACTTTTAAAACATTCAAATCAGTTCAGTTCAATCGCTCAGTCGTGTCCAATTCTTTTGCAACCCCATGAATGACAGCACGCCAGGCCTCCCTGTCCAACACCAACTCCCGGA
>SJYC01032757.1:0-18941 GCA_006408675.1 Madoqua kirkii | reverse complement strand
ATTTTTTACCAACTGAGCTATCAAGGAAGCCCTGAAATTGGCTCTGAGAAGTTGGAGGAGAACTAGTGGAATATTATGTCATGAAAATAATTTTTCCATTAAGAGGAAATATACACCTCTATCAAATATTTCTGATAATTCCAGTAACATGAACAAAGAATTATAAACAGTGGATTTGGTGATTAAAAAGTGATACTCTTAAGAGTAACTTGGGTAGAATGGTGTCACAATTCAGGCTGGAGTGAATTGAATAGTCAATGGATAAATAGGAAAAGGAATTTCCAGTAGGAAAAAGTACCGGGCATGAATATGGGTTACTTTGTTTCTAGTAAGGAAAAGTTTTCTTTACCATTAAATGTTCATACTTGGCACAGCACATATTTTATGTCAGGGAAAACTTCTTTGTTCTTAAATTTTCATGCTTGAAATGGCAAGGTATTAATCAATCTCCAAAAGAGTAGAACATGCAAAAATTGAGATGAAAATATGGCATCTATTGTGGATAATACTCAATAACTTACAGCTTTTCTTCCATACATTATTTATTTATGCCATGAGATCATAATCTAAAAAGTTGTTTGATAAAACCTGTGAGAATAATCTGCCACAGAGTTTGGGAACAAATGATACCACATAGCAAAGACAGCTAGAACATTTTACCACTACTGTACTGCTTTAGAAACTTTAGCCTTCTTGGATTTCTAAATTGATATTTTAACAGAAGATGATTAAGGAGACTCCTTCAACCATCAGAAAGTAGGTCTGATAGCACCACACAATAGATCCTGACATCAGATGAGATTACTGAAGTATGGACTATGAATGGAAGAGAACAGAGGTGCAAGTATCATCATTAATCAAGGTGCTTCGTAGCTGACTAGTTATTGGACACACAATCCATATGCTCCTTCATTCAGTTTCATATGAGAAAATACCTGTCACTTGATAAGGTAGATTAGCTTACGAGACATGAGAATAATTATTCCCTATATTGAGAACTAATTCCAATAAAACTATTTGTGGATTTATGGATGATTGAAAATATCATTTTAAAAATAATGCATGTTAGCTTCCCTAGTGGCTAGGCTCAGCTGGTTAAGAATCCGCCTGCAATGTGGGAGACCTGAGTTTGATCCCTGGGTTGGGAAGATCTCCTGGAGAAGGGAAAGGCTACCTCCTCCAGTATTCTGGCCTGGAGAATTCCATGGACTCACAAAGAGTCAGACACGATTGAGCAACTTTCACTTTCATGTTAGCTTAGGAAAGCATTATGTTTTTCTATTCTTTACTAAAATAATTTTACTAAATTGAAAATATATTGGATTAGGCCTTATGTAATGAAGGCTTCTAAATGGAATATATATAATCATCTACATTAGGTGGATTGACCTTGATTAAGAAACTGAGTTAATTCTAAATATTCCAATGATTTCAACTGAACAATATTTTTTTACTATTGTACTCTGCTTTATTTCCTAACTTACCAGATTGATGAATGGCATACCTTGCATCTACAAATTAGCCCTAATGAGTCAGGCCTATAAAAATCTAAGATTCTCACATTTTAAAATATCATCTGGAAAAAGATTACCCTAATGGTTTGTCTTGGATGAGTTTCATCCTTGTTCTTTCTTTGGAGAGCACTAATTGAATTTTTCACTTATTATCTGTGGTAATTTCTATGCTTTGAACATCTGCATATATGCCCAGGAATGTATTCTGTGTTGTCCCAAGTGAGAACAGTAATGCATTTATGAAACACTCCAGTCAGAATCTATCCCAATAATAAATGCAAGATCTAGTCAGCAGTTCTATCTTTGATGGATTGTGTTGTCAAGCCTTTCAATGAATTGGTAATTTCTACTTTTAAGCAGTTTTCTAAGAAAGATGAAAGTATTGAATATGAATAAGGACTTGAAGTGAAGTGAAAGTTGCTCAGTCGTGTCCGACTCTTTGTGACCCCAAGGGCTATGCAGTCCATGGACTTCTCCAGGCTGGAATACTGGAGAAGATAGCCTTTCCCTTTTCCAAGGTATCTTTCCAACCCAGAGATCAAACCCAAGTCTCCCACACTGCAGGCATATTCTTTACAAGCTGAGCCTTAAATAAGTACATAATCATCAAGCTATGTTGTATTCACTATCTTAATTTAATTAGAATAAAGCCACACAATTAAAGTACAAGTGTCAGGTTATAATCTATTTCAACATAATTGAAAAAATATCACTTAGGTGATTTCATGTTTGTATTTATCATTTCCATAAACGTTCCTAAATGCTCCTAAAGAGTGGTTGCAATGATCCTCAGCCTTTTTTCAAGGAATAAATACAGAAACCCTGATTTCATGATTATATTTTTCTATTTAGATAGTCATTGAATTTTAAGTAGCTGTTTCATGCCTGACATTGTGCTGTGTCCTGTTATATTTTATAATACAAAACTCCATGGTTCTCAACCTACCCCTTTTTTTTTACATCCTATTTCACTTTGCCTTTCAGGCATCCCTTCCTCTGTCTTCCTTACATGTTGATTTTCCTTACATAATGTCTAGGTTTCTCTCTTTCAACTCACCCAACTCTCCAGAGGTGATTGTAACTCTCACTTTCTTTTTGGGGAGGAGGCAACATAACAGTAGATAAGCCTTAAGATTTGGCATGACTTGCACCTAAAAAATAGTCTATAACTAGGAATTCAAACTTAAGAGCCACAAAAACATCTTTAGCACTGAAATAAGATGAGGAAAATGTTACAGTCAGTGTAGAGGTGATGGCAAGAGAATGCCTATGCCTAACCACAATGTCCAGTCTTAGATGGACACCTATTCTACTTCAAGAGTGAGATCCAGTCTTCAGGAGAATTAATTAAGGGAAGACCAATAAGTGATCTCAACTTTTAACTTAGCTGAATTAGAAAAGAGCTTTTTCCAAGCTCACATTAAAATCAGTTTCATTGATGGAAGCTCTGGGGTTCATAAGCTCCAACCTTAATTACCTAGGAAAGGATTTATTTTGTTCAGAAAGCATAATATGTAGCAGGCTGGAAAGTAAGAATCAGGGGAGGTTGAATAAAGTCAGTGATGCATAATGATTGTACTTGTAGCTATCTTGTGAATGAATTACACTTTGCCCTCCTCCTCCCTCCCCCCTTCCTCTTCTGAGGGCAGTTTTTCATCAATATATAAAAACTCATAAATTTTCAAAATAACTTCATTGCTTCATTTCAATAGCGCCAGATATTTATTGGGCAGCTCTTGCTTTTGTGTGCTTTCCTGATCCTTTTTTGTAGCAGTACCTTGATTTTCTTTGGAGAACTCTCTACTCATTTAAAATGGTCCTGGTGAAATTATCAAGGTGCCAAGCCTCTTATGGGCATGGGACCTAAGTTCAGACAATCAGGCTCTTATAATTTGAATATTGGTGAATTGTTACAAGCAGAAGAAATCATCCAATCATGGGGCCCTGAAAAGACCCTTGTGTTCCTGCTCCCTTTATTGACCCAACTACTTTGATACCTGAACTTCCCAAGATTTGTTCTTTCAGGTCTCTTTTGTGAGTTATTTCATCTACATACTTTCCTAAAGTTATCTATATTATAACCAAGAATGGTTTTTCTTTGATAACAAACAAATACCACTAATTGATTTTTGCTAGAGATTGTTCAAAACTCTAAACAAAACAAAGCAATACATCTCAAATCTTGCTTTTAACAAAGCATCAAACAGTTTTGTTTTCAAAAGAATACTTCTTTTCTAATAAGTACATATGATATTCATATGAATACATAGATTGTTAAGTGACAGAGACTCAGGGAAGTTTTGAGCTTTCAGCAGTAAGTATAGTGGTTACAACTACAGCCTCTCCAGGTACATTGTTGCAGGTAAAATCCTAGCTCCACCATTAGCAGCAATATAATCTTGGGTAATTTTCTTAGCTTCTAAATTCCTCCATTTCTTCAACTATAAAATGGGGAGAATATAACCCACAGATATGCTTAGAAAAGCACCTAGCACATAGTTCAATAAACATTAGGTCCATGCTCAAGCTATCCTGCTATTAAATGTTGAACTCCTTGTAAGCAGAGGCCGTGTTTAAGCCATCTTTGTATTCCTATTTCTGAGCCTAGATTGTGCTTTTTTTCCTAGTGGCTACGCTATGGTGATACAACTGTGGTTTGTTTTTATGTAGGTTGTAGTATTATTCATTGGAGAAGGCAATGGCACCCCACTCTAGTACTCTTGCCTGGAAAAATCCCATGGATGGAGGAGCCTGGCAGGCTGCAGTCAATGGGGTTGCTAAGAGTCAGACATGACTGAGCGACTTCACTTTGACTTTTCACTTTCATGCATTGGAGAAGGAATTGGCAACCCACTCCAGTATTCTTGCCTGGAGAATCCCATGGATGGGGGAGCCTGGTGGGCTGCCATCTATGGTGTCTCACAGAGTCAGACATGACTGAAATGACTTAGCAGCAACAGTATTATTCATAATCACACAGAAACATGATACCAACTATAACTTTATTGAGAACTTAAATAAAGCACCAGCCTACTATCCTTCTCCCACGAGGTACCCTAGCTTTAAATGGTTATATACATGTATAATAATTTTCATTATTTCCTTCCTAGTTAATTGTATTAGAATACTTCTGTTCAGCAACTAAGACTCCATCAATGGTTCAACTTTGGCTACATATTAGAAGCACCTGGAGAGTTTTTGAAAATACTAATTCCCAGCCAGTACCCCCAGATTAATAAAATCACTCTCTGAGATGGTAGCCTGGATATAAGCATTTTTCTCAAGTCTCCAGGTGATCCTAGTGTGCATCCAGAACAAAACCACTGCTTCTTGAACTCTCTGAGACCATCCTAGTAAGACACCAGTAGGCCTGAAAACTACAGAAAGCTGCTTTTTCCTATTAATTGTATACAATTTTAGAACTCAGGAATTTTGAATTTTGCTTAAGTTGCCTGAATGTGGTTAACTTGTAACACTAAAGAACAGGGTAACAAAGTTCAAGAAAAGGCTGTTTATTTGTTTTTTCCTATTTCTCCTTCCTAGTCTTTCATCATCAGATTATAAGAATTTACATTATTTCATTGAGGGAAGATGATACTTGAATATATGTATTTTTGGAGGTCACATGTCTATGTGAACAACTCTGTCTCTTAAGATGCCAGATCTGTACATTATCTGATAGATAATATACTGTTTTTACTATTTACTCTGTAAAAGTACAGAGTAAATCCCGCCATCCAAATAACTTTTGTCCACATTTATATTGCCTCAAGACCCTTGGAGGAATCACTTTTGGTTGGAATCAGATATGATTAGTGTGTGTGTGTTTAGATTTATATATACATATATATATATATTTAATATGTGTAGTATATATAGGGCTTCCCAGGTGGCTGAGCAGCAGTAAAGAATTGTAGTGAAAAAGAATCCACTGCAATGGAAGAGATGTTTGTTCAATCCCTGGGTTGGGAAAATCCCCTGGAGGGGGAAATGGGAACTCACTCCAGTATTCTTGCCTGTAAAATTCCACGGTGAGAGGAGCCTGGAGAGCTACAGTTCAAAGGGTCACAGAGAGTTGTCAGACATGACTGAGCACGTGGCATAGCATAGCATTTATATAAAACATGTGCCTGTTGGCATTATTTTTCTTCTCTCATACATATACAGTAGTCTTCTTATCCATAGGGGTATGCTCCAAGATGCCCAGTGGATGCCTAAAACTGAAGATGGTTCTGATGTCTACATATATTATTTTTATATATACACACCTATGGGGTCACAAAGAGTCAGACACGACTGAAGTGACTGAGCATGCACATCCATGATAAAGTTTAATCTATCAATTAGACACAGTAATAGACTAACAGAAACTAAGGATAAAGCAGAACCATTATAACAATACACTGTAAGAAAGAGAACTTTATGTGGCCCCTCTTTCTCTAATCTTATTGTACAAATTTAATTCCTTTTCCATTTTGTATGTTAGTCGCTCAGTCATGTCCAACTGTTTGCAACCCTATGGACTGTAGTTCACCGGATTTCTCTGTCCATGGGGCTGTCCAGGCAAGAATACTGGGGAGGGTAGCCATTCCCTTCTCCAGGGAATCTTCCAAACCCAGGAAATGAACCTGGGTCTCCTGCATTGCAGGCAGATTCTTCACCATCTGAGCCACCAGGGAAGCCCCTTTTCCATTTTAACTATGCACTTATCTCTCAATGTGGCTACATCTTTTGCAGTTTGAGTGCAACAGCAAAGCTAGCATGATTATATTTCTCCTCCACAGTTTCAGGGGTAGACTATTTGTTCTTCACTGTAGATCTTAGCAACCTCAGTGTGAGGTGTTTGTTTTTTTTTTCTTATTAAATCAAGCACTTTCATCTTTTCAGTTAAAGGAAGCACTTTATGACTTCTTTCTTTGGCATATTAGAATTACCAGTATCACTACTCTTGTACTTCAGGGCCATTATTAAGTAAAATAATGATTACTGAACACAAGCACTGTGACACCACAGTCCTCATCTAGTGATGGAAACAGTTACTCAGTGACTTAAGGTGGGATTTGCTGGACAAAAGGATGATCCACATTCCTGGGCAGGATAGACTGGGACTGTGCAAGATTTCATTAAGCTACTTAGAGTGAAAATCAAATGGTATTAACTGCTTGTTTCTGGAATTTTCCATCTAATCTTTCTGAAAATGCAGGAATCAAAACTGCAAGTGACCAGGGGTCACTCTGTTAAGTTTAAAGTCTTAACCATTTAACAGTGTCTCGGCCATGCACCTGCAACGTGGAAGACCTGGGTTCAACCCTGCGTAGAGAAGATCCCCTGGAGAAGGGAAAGACTACCCACTCTAGTATTCTGGCCTAGAGAATTCCATGGACTGTATAGTCCATGGGGTCATAAAGAGTCAGATAGGACCGAGTGACTTTCACTTTCAGCCATTTAAGGACAACTAGCACCTCACCTTCAAAGTTTTCTCTGGTATAACCATGGGTAGTTTCATATATACCATGTTTTCATGAACATTCAGTATGCCCACTGTCTATCCTGTTTAATCATAGTAGTGACACTAACCAGGCATCTGCTAGGTGTCAGGTACTAAGTGCTTATTGTGTATTAAATCATTTAGTTCTCACAGCAACCCTATGGGAGAGTAGCTAAATTTTTCTTTTTAGCAGTTGAGGAAACAGACATGTAATGCATGTTTAGAAATCCTTCCTAAGTTGCAATTACAATTCTGGCAATTCTGTGTCTACAGTATTAGTCACTACATTATAATTATCTATATCCTATGAGGTAATATATAATTGATTAATGATACAACAGAGCTACTAATTCATTGGAAAGTATAGGTGAGGAAAGGGAAAATTTTCTTAGTTTAAAAAAACTTTTCAGTTTTGGGTCTACTTCATAAAGCAAGAATTTGTAGAGATCTTTTTTCTCCTGAACAAGTCATGGAACTCTTTGCTACTGTTATGCATTGATTATAATGCCTGTGGCTATTAAATAAAAAGTCTACAAACTATACTTGATTTGTGGTATGATGTCATATTCACACAAATTTTAATCCTCTAGAAAATGGTTAACAACCTATGGAGCACAAATTCCATTTTTATCTGGCTTGTATATGCACCATCTTTGAAAGGTAATGCTTTTAAGAAGTGACATCTAATATAAGAGTCCCCAGTGTTCATCATACCTGCAGGTTAATCTTTTCTTTAATGCTTTTGGTTCCCACAGGCAATGAGGCAGGATAAATATATCAATCATAACACATTTGAAGGAACAGGCAGAGGAAGTCTGTGCTCAGTGGTGTGATGTGTCAGGAAAGAAGCTAAGCCTACCAGAATGTGCACCACTGAATTTGGGCAGCTGGCCAATGTTTAACAGCACCAGAGAAGTGCAGTTTTATTTTAATCATCTATTCTTATGTCAAGGCCAAGAGCAGCATTTCCACCAGCTTCTACTTCCCCACTAGTTATAATAAGATGTATTCCAGGACTCTCAATGCAGGAAGTGTGAATTTGCATATTAGTAGAGCAGCAAAATATATGTATTCCTTTCATTTCTGGGAGATGGGACAGAGAATAATCATGGAAGCAAGGACTAGCTGCTTCCAAGCTTTTCAGTTCAAAAATATATATATTCAAATATATATAACATTTGAATCATGATGTCAAAATACACAAAACAATAAAGTATTTTGGAATTTGCAGCATAAAGGAGTAGCTGCTTTTTATTGCATGATGTTAATACTTGGATCCATCCTACACTATGAAAACTGGAACATATAGATCTACCACAAACCCAGATGAAATAATTAACAATAACATCTTTAGTAAAAATAGAACCTGAAACTACCAAATCTACTGCTTTGATGGAAGTAATCTATCTTGTCTGTTCACAACCTTTTGAAGTCTTTTTTTTTTTCCAATGAATTGTCTAGATTAACTGTTACTTGTACTTTGTGTATCAGATCAGTCGCTCACTCACATCTGACTCATTGCAACCCTATGGACTGCACCATGCCAGGATTCCCTGTACATCACCAACTCCCGGAGCTTGCTCAAGCTCATGTCAATCGAGTCGGTGATGCCATCCATCTCATCCTCTGTTGTCCCCTTCTCCTGCCTTCAATCTTTTCCAGGATCAGGGTCTTTTCCAATGAGTCAGGTCTTTGCATCGGGTGGCCAAAGTAATGGAGCTTCAGCTTTAGCATCAGTATATTCAGGATTGATTTTCTTTAGAATGGACTGGTTTGACCTCCTCACAGTCCAAGGGACTCTCAAGAGTCTTCAACATCACAGTTCAAAAGCCTCAATTCTTCTGCACTCAACTTTCTTTATGGTCCAACTTTCACATTGATACATAACTACTAAAAAACCATGCCTTTGACTATATGGACTTTTGTCAGACTATGCAGTCATAATTAGGGGTGACAAAAAATAACTTCATCTACAACTTATAAAATCATGAGGGGAAAGAGGGTAAATAAAAACAGACATTTTCTTTTTATTCCATCACATTTTTTGCATGATTCCATGGGTGCAAGTCTGGGTGAACTCCAGGAGTTGGTGATGGACAGGGAGGCCTGACGTGCTGTGATTCATGGGGTCACAAAGAGTCGGACACGACTGAGTGACTGAACTGAACTGAACCTCTTCTCCCACTGATATTCTACAATATATCCCATGCATAGTTCATATCTTCATCTGAAGTCAGCTTGACCTTACTGCTCCACCGTCTCCAGTTCTGATAGAACTTCACAGATCTTAGCCAGCAATGCTGTCTCTCCTTTAATCTCGTCTGAAATTCAGAAACTTTACTGTAATTTTGGGATGTATATCTTTTTAATGGACTTCCCAGGTGACTCAGTGGTAAAGAATCCACTTGTCAAGCAAGAGACATGGGTTCAATCCCTGGGTCAGGAATATCCCCTGGAGAAGGGAATGGTAACCCACTCCAGTATTCTTGCCTGGGAAATCCCATGGACAGAGGAGCCAGGCAGGCTATGCTTGTCATCACCAATGTATATGACACATATCTATTTCCATTTTTATTTTAAAGTGTCTTGACCGGTGGCACCCAAAAATTAGGGACTTTTAGACCTGATATTAGCCATGATGTCAGTAGCCTGGTCTTCTCTCTGTTGTTTAAATCTTCTCTGTAGTATTCCAGGGAAGTGGTTACCAAGGTTTGCCTGGATGGCTTCAAGTGGGGAGACTGCCACCTCACAATTGTAACCTATTATAATAATAACATTGTTCACTATATTGTGGTTATATATATGCCTTCATCAGTTGGTCCTACTTTCTTCTATGATACGTAACATTTATAACCTCACCTATCTTCCAACTTTTCAGATATTTAAAAACACTCTAATGTTTTTCCTCTCTAGGATAGACAATTCAGTATATAACAGCTTCATGAATATTTGACATAATCACTATCCTAGTTACTCACTTCTGAATATGCTCCAATTTTTTCACATGTGTCATAGAAATGAAAATCTTCTACTCAGGTCTTTCTTCAACCTTTTTCCCTGGGAAGGAGAATGAGGTCAGAAAACAGCCATTCATTCCTTCAGGATCAGAGTCAGGTGCAGAGAAGAGCCTTAACCAAAGCCATAAACTTCCCAGAGCAGCTCACATCCTTTGATTAAGGGAGGCAAAGGTATAAAGACCAAAATTCTGTCCAAAGAAGGATGCCCAGGCAATACTTGTTTCACAGCTCCCCAGTGGGTTGGCCAAGGCTTTATCTCACTCTTTCCACTGCCCATTACTTCTTCATCTGTCCCAACCCCGCCTTTTCTCATAAACTGACTCTTGTATATCAAACTTAGTCTAATTTTCTGCTTCCAGAGAACCTAATCTGAGACTGTTTCTTTCTGCCTGTACTGCTTTTTGTCCAGACTAGTTTAAAATATATTTTGAACCAAGTGCAGGCCCTCTGTTTATATTAAATGTAATTTTAGAAATATTGAACTGTGCAATATTAAATTTATCAGCATTATTTCAGGCATAATTTTAGCCTCCCACAAGTTTATTTTCCCCAAGTTTGTCGTGTTAACAATGACTACCACCATTTCTTAAATTTGTTGATAAAATGTTAACCAAGTCATTTTTGTAGATTCACAAGCCTAGATTAACACACATTAGTTAGTGTGTATTGGTTATGGAATTGGCTTTATTCTATTTTTGTATAGCTAGAAAAACATCAAAGAACTTCTAATTTTTAATTACTGTATACAACACTTGTTGAAAACTACATAGAACTTAAGTCTAAAATTAATGTATAGGCAAACGGATGCCAACAGTGATATAGAATATTGCCAACAGCTCAAAACCCTTCAAGTCACTAGCTCTACCCTCTTCTCTAAGGGTAATTGCTTTCCTAACTTTAATGTCAGAGGTTAATTTTTATTTCAGTCAAGTACTTTTATATAAAGTGAGTGCTATACTTCACATTCATTTGTGTGTCTGGTATCACTCATGGCATGTTTGTGAGATTAATAAATGTTATAGTATATAATAGAACTATAAAGAATTTTATTGCTATGCAGAATCCCATTTTATGAACATAGCTGAATTTGTTAATCCATTCTACTGTAGATGAACAATTGTCCAATTTTTGATTATTTGAAAAATGTTGGATATTTTTATATTTTTGGTGTCCACAGTATGGGCTTCTGTTGGTTGTATACAAAGCATACAACTGGTAGGCAGTAGGATATATCCATGTTTGTCCTTTGACAGATATCAGCAGTTTTCCAAAGAAGTTATACCATTTGTACTTCTACCTACAGTATATGAGAGTTTCAGTTGTTCCATGTTCTAACACTTGTTACTGTCAGTTTTTTTTTTTCATTTTAGGCATTCTAGCAATGGGAATATAGTTGCATGTCATAATTTATTTCATGTGCCTTTCAATGCCAACTAGTAGAAAAGAGCACTTGGATGTTGACTATTTGGATTTCTTCTTCTGTGATGTTCTTATTAATATATCTTATGATCCTTTTAAACTAAATTTTCTACTTTTCCCTACTGATTTTACATGGCTTGGATACAAGTAACTTGGTTATATGCATTAAATTATATTCTTCTACTATGTGGCTTGCTTTGTAACTTTTCTTAAAGTTGTCTAAAGACAGAGACTTTGGACTACTTAAGTAGTCCAAAACCCATCATTTTCCTTTACAGTTAGTGTTGCTTGTATCCTGATAAGAAATCTTAGCCTACCCCAAAGGTATTAAAAAGTTTTTATTATTTTCTAGAAACTTGATTGTTTTACCTGTCACATTTAGATAAATAATCTCCTGAAACTGATTTGGTATATGGTTTAAGGTAAGGGATCGATGTTCTTTTTATTGTAGAGATATGCAATCTCCTGATAAGAGTTTGTCTGCCAGCTATTTAAAGTGCCAACTTCTATTTTTCTGAGGATTTTATTTTCTTAATGGTAGTTATCTAATTTTATCAAATGCCTTCTCTGTTTTAATGAAATAATCATACAGCTTTTCTCCTTTATTTTGTAAAAGTGGTGAATTCCATTGATTTATTTTAATGCAAAGCCCACTTTGGGTTACTGGTATTAACTCCATTTATTTAATATTATCCTTTTATATATCACTAGATTTGATTGTTACCTTTTTCTTTCCACTTTGTGTCCAGATTTATGAGAAACTTTTCTATCATTTGTATGGAAATCCAAGCCATACACTGATGCTTGTGTCTCTGTTTAATCTCTTATTATAGTATATTTACTGTAGAAGGAAATGGCAACCCACTCCAGTATTTTTGCCTGCAGAATCCCATGAACAGAGGAGCCTGGCAGGCTAGAGTCTATGGGGTCACAAGAGTCAGATATGACTTAGCACCTAAACCACAGTACGTTTACATCAAGTAATCGTTCCTTTGGATTCTGAGGAAAGACTTCACCTTACATATTTGGATATTTCCAATGAATATAAGCCTGGTGTTAACTAAAAAAAAAAAAAACTGAGTTTTTAAGAAACATCTTGAATAACCTTTATTTTTGCCTGAAAACTTATAAATATCTCACAGAACACTAATACTCTAAGGAACACATTTTGAGAAGCTTGACATAGGGTACTGTCTACTCCTAGCCTACTGTCATTTCTTTTATCTTTCATGCACTTTTCCTGTCATTTCTTAATATTTGGTTTTAACACTCTGGAAGCCATCATGTTTAAAGTGCATAAAAATGTCTGAATCCCTTTGGCTTACTGAAAGTTCCCATAGTGGTTTGTATTATATTTAGATACAAACTCTGTTGTCATGATGAAGAAAGGAGAAGTTTAGACAACTGTATTAGTTCCTCTTGGCTACTGAACTAAATTACCACCCACAAAGTGGCTTAAACAACACAAATTCATATCTTACCATCGTGGTTATTGGAAGTCTGACTATTCTAAAGACTGAAGTAAAATCATGGTGTTTAAATGGCTGCATTTCTTTCTGGAGGTAAAATAATGGAACCTCAAACATATTGACATTCTAATCTCTGGAATTTGTATGTTTTATTATGTGGCAAAGGTAACTGAAATTGAAGATAGAGTTCAAGTAGCTAATAGGCTTACCTTGAAATATAGAGTTTATTCTGGCTTATTTTGGTGGTCCCAATGCTCCATAAAGTGGAAGCAGAAGGTAGAAAAGTCAATGTCTAGTAAATGCAGCATGAGAAAGACAACCAGCCATTGGTTGGCTCTGGGGATGGAAGAGGACCACAACCAAAAAATGTGGGCAGCCTGGAAAAGACAAGAATGCACATTCTCCCCCAAGAGCCTTCAGAAGAAATGCAGCACTTTGGCACCTTGTAAGATCAAGTTCAGATTTCAGACCTCCAAAGCATACAGTCATTGTGATGGTGAATTTTATGTCTCAGCTTGACAAGGCCATGGGGTTTAGATACTTGGTCACATGCCAATCTAGATGTTACTGTGAAGGTGTTTTCTAGGTCAGATTAACACTTAAATTGGTAAAATTTTAGTAAAGGCAATGACCTACCTCAAGGTGGGTGAGTCTCATCCAATCAGGTGAAGACCTTGAGATAAAGACTGACACCACCAAGGGAAATGGAATCCTGCCAGTGGACTGTCTTCCACTCCAGCTGCAACTTTTTCCTGCATCTCCTGCCTCCTGGCTGCCCTTGCAGGTTTCAGACTTGCCGATCCCCTCAATAGTATGAGCAAATCCTAAAAACACTCTCTCTATATATACACCCATATACATGTATGCACACAAGTGCTGTTGTTTCTCTGGAGAACACTGATTAATACAGTAATAAGTTTGTGTTGTTTTAAGCCAAGTTTACAGTAGTTTATTACAGCAACAATAAGAAACTAACACAAGAACAATCCATTTCTTGGCCTTTATAAACAATCCAAGACAATCTTTAAAGTCAACTGATTAGTAACTTTACTTCTATTAATATCTTAATATTAATTCCTCTTTGGGGTTTCCCTGGTAGCTCGGACAGCAAAGAATTTGCCTGTAATGAGGGAGACCTGAGTACTATCCCTGGTCAGGAAGATCTCCTGAAGAAAGGTGTTGCAAACTACTTCAGTATTCTTGCCAGAAGAGTCCCATGGACAGAAGAGCCTGGTGGGCTACAGTCCATGGGGCTGCAAAGTGTAGGACACAACTGAGTGACTAATACTTTCACAGTTTCTCTTTCAGTTCAGTTTAGTCGCTCAGTCATGTCCAACTCTTTGCGACCCCATAAATCACAGCACACCAGGCCTCCCTGTCCATCATCATCTCCCAGAGTTCACTCAAACTCACGTCCATTGAGTTGATGATGCCATCCAGCCATCTCATCCTTTGTCATCCCCTTCTCCTGCCCCCAATCCCAGCATCAGAGTCTTTTCCAGTGAGTCAACTCTTCGCATGAGGTGGCCAGAGTACTGAAGTTTCAGCTTCAGCATCATTCCCTCCAAAGAAATCCCAGGGCTGATCTCCTTCAGAATGGACTGCTTGGATTTCCTTGCAGTCCAAGGGACTCTCAAGAGTCTTCTCCAACACCACAGTTCTAAAGCATCAATCCTCCAGCGCTCAGCTTTCTTCACAATCCAACTCTCATATCCATAAATGACCACTGGAAAAACCATAGTCTTGACTAAATGGACCTTTGTTGGCAAAGTAATGTCTCTGCTTTTGAATATGCTATCTAGGTTGATCATAACTTTTCTTCCAAGGAGTCTCTTTTAATTTCATGGCTGCAGTCACCATCTGCAGTGATTTTGGAGCTTTGTATCATAATATATTCATTATGATATATGGGCATTTATTGGTACAGGAGAGGACATTGTTCTGCCTACTGCCACAACCAGTATATCTAGATATAAAATTAGTAAATTTGGTATTTGAAAGAAAATGGATTACATGTTAATTTTGATAATTTGCTTAATCCATGGAATTCTTGTTCTTAAAGTATTCTTGATTTTCAAACACTGAATATTTCCTTAATAATTCCTATCTCTAGTATTTTGAAATTTTAATTCAAAATGAATGAGAGAAGAGCTAAATTGTGTCATATTTTCCAAGGCTGAATTCACTGAAGTCATTTTAAAGAGAAAACACTGGATCCAAGGCTCTGATCACAATCAGCTAAATTAAGCTTATTTTTTATCCAGTCACATTGCCTCTACATAAACTTTCATGCAACTATTTATTCTTTGTAGTAAATCTTAGAATACATTGTGTTTTTAAGTATAAATATGTTAATTCACACATTATATAAGAATAGCATTTTAATAGTAAACCTATTGTAAGGACATTTGTTGTTGAGAGGAAATAACAAATATAACGTTTTGTTTTTAAATAACCATGTCCTTAGCATCATCTTAGTTTGTTCTTTGTCACCAATCCAAGAAACATAATATTTTAATATTCAAGACATTTAGTATGCAATTTGGGTTTGGAATGCATAAATATGTTTTAATTCAGCTTACTGTTTAATTTGCATAGTTTTTAAAAACTAATTTATAAGGACAATACAGTATATTTTTCTTTTCCAAGGCCAAAATAGTGAAGTGTTAAGTGTTTCTCTGTAGCTTCAGGCTTTAACAGAGAGTTTTGGCTACATCAAAATCAAAGTGAGTTTGAGCTCAAGAGCAAAAGAGTGATGAAGTCATGGAGATTGCTGGAAGATATGTTTCTAAACAAATATTATTCAGTCCTCAGCCTTCTAGAAACAACTAGGCAAATGGATTTCACTTGCTACCAGTTTTCTCAACCAATAAATCCCAGGAAAACAAGTATTATATTGATATATGATTTCCTCTGGAATATTGAACCAAATGGAAAAGGAAATGGCACCCCACTACAGTACTCTTGCATAAAAAATCCCATGGACAGAGGAGCCTGGTAGGCTGCAGTCCATGGGGTCACGAAGAGGCAGACATGACTGAGCGACTTCACTTTCACTTTTTACTTTCATGCATTGGAGAAGGAAATGGCAACCCACTCCAGTGTTTTTGTCTGGAGAATCCCAGGGACGGAGGAGCCTGGTGGGCTGACATCTACGGGGTTGCACAGGGTCAGACACGACTGAAGCGACTCAGCAGCAGCAGCAGCATTGAGCCAAAAGCTATACAAGTATTGAACCAATGTAGGCTTTGTGCTTATAAAAGATAACGATTAGCAGGAAATACTTGAATTGCCATTCTAATATATAAGAATAAAAATAATTTTGATTAATTTTAATTTTTATTAAAAAGTAGAAGCAGTGACAAATTTCAGTTTCTTGGGCTCCAGTGTCACTGTGGAAGGTGACTGCAGCCATGAAATTAAAAGATGCTTGCTTCTTGGAAGGAAAGCTATGACAAAGCTACACAGCATATTAAAAAACAGATATCACGTTGCCAACAAATGTCCGTAGAGTTAATGTTATGGTTTTTCCTGTTGTCATGTATGGATGTGAGAGCTGGACCATTAAAAAGGCTGAGCATCAAAGAATTTGTGTTTTTGAATTGTAGTGCTGATGAAGACTCTTGAGAGCATTCCCTTGGATTGCAAGGAGATCAAACCAGTCAATCCTAAGAAAATCAACCCTGAATATTCATCAGAAGGACTATTGCTGAAACTCAATACTTTGGTCACTTGATAGGAAGCACTGACTCATTGGGAAAGACCCTGATGCTGAGAAAGATTAGAAGCAAAAGGAAAAGAGGGCAGCAGAGGATGAGATGGTTAGGTAGCATCACCAACTGAATGCACAGGAATTTGAGCAAACTTTGGGAGATAGAAGAAGGACAGAGGAGCCTGGCAAGCTGCAGTCCATGGGGCTGCAAAAAGTCAGACATGACTTAGCTACTGAACAAGAATAACAGTGCTATATTAGAAACAGCCATCATGTAGGAGTCAATACAGATGTTTAGACCTACTATGGCACTCAACTGAGTCATTTAGCAAATCACTTAACATTCTTTTCTGCCTTGGCAAAATGATGGGCCTTAAATAGATAGTTCCTATGGTCTCTGCAGCTCTTTGATCCCATAACTCTAAGAAATTTCTCTAATTCCTAAAAATTAAACCTACATCTGTCTTAACTTGATGGAAAATGGACTGCCTTTAATTTTAATTTAATCTTTCCTAAATGTTAGTCTCATGTCAGTGGCTAGCATATAAACTTTTTAGCACAGAATCTATGTCTCACATATGCTTGTATTCACTATGACAATTTAAAAAGTACTTGGAAGAATAGTTATTTAATAGTCATTAAATTGAAATAAACTAATTTCCTAATATCTCTCTTGCATGACTATTTTTATATTTGAGTCGCTTTAAGATATGTTTGATATTTTAGATTATCACTTTTAATCCTCTATGCAGCATGCTTTAGAGACCTAGAAATATTCATCATTTTGATTGCCTATAATTAGCTAATAGGTTTGAACAAAAACTTAAAGCCATGGCAATCTATAATGCTCCTGGCAACTAATAGGAACCATAAGCTCTACAACAATTTCTCAATGTTTACCTTTTACTGTAAATGCTATTGGACCTGGGGACCATTTGAGATGTGAGGACAATCTCAAGGGGCTGGGCAAGTAGGTCATTAGACTGTTAATACCAGTGATGTGTACTCAGCCTGAAACATCAGTGATCACCATAGGCTGAAGGAGAGGAGACCAAAGAAGAAAGGAAAGAACGGTCATGCTGTGGCAGAAGAGTTGCAAGTGACCAAACCATATTGATGAGTCAGGATGGACACACAGACGTTTGTCAGCTTTTTGTAAAATGAACTGATCATGGAAGATTATTTTGCAGTTGATATCTTGTGGTGCCACTTCTACCTGAAAGCAGCCTTGCTTTCCTGGCTAATTTAGTTAATAGGAAAGATGTATGGAAAAAAAGAGTATAGTCAGCTTACAGACCATAAGTTTCTTGAAGAAACACAAATCTAAAACTGAATAATACTTAGTAGCAAAAGAAAAAAGAAATTTATCTGTGCTGATTTTTTCCTCCATAGAGGAAGACTGTTATCAGAATATATGCACATTACTCTTCCAATAACCTAGAAAACAGAATCTAGATCAAAAGAATAGCTAGGATGTAATGTTCTACTTAATTAATATTAAGAAAAAATAGAAAAATGCAGAATGCAGACATACATTTTCCATCAGGAGATGACATGGAACATATTAAAAAGAATTAAAATGCTACACTGCAGCTAAAATCAAGGAAGGCTTCCCCATATTCTATTTCTGGTTTTTGAGAGGCTATTCATAGGAGAAATCTTCTGATGAAATGAGAATGGCTCTTGAAATATTTCAAAGGGAAACAGAACACCAGAAAAACATCTACATGCATCATCAAATTTGTGAAATGTCAAGGATTTTTAAGAAGGAAAATTAGTGAGGAAAATGTCTTGTGTTAAAAAAAAAAAAAAATCATTCCCCTCACCTCATTGCTAACAAATCCACAGAATGCTGCATATATTTCCACCATATTTTCTGAACTTAGATAAAGGGACAAAGGAAAGTGAAAATTTTAATTCCCTGTTAGCAGTGGAAACATAAGACTTCAAGTATATAGGTTCTTTTATACTTAATAATCTGTCATTTTACTGTCTAGTTGCATTTTAAACCTAATATATCTGGGCTGTCTGCTATCAAATAAGACACATACTTATCAAGCAACAATAGACTGAATAGGCCACATTAAGATAAAATAAACATTAAAGAAGATTAAAAGCTAGATCAAAGCTAGCAGTTAATACTGTATTTTCCTTGTGCCTTTTTCAATTCATTGTTTTAGATAAATAACTTTCATATGTTGTCACTAACATTAAAAAGTGCTAATATTTAACATAAAAATAGTTTTTTACAGTGCATTTTTAATAATACAGAGTCACTAATTTTGTTTTACATTTATGCTGATAACTCCTGTGACCATTTTC
>SJYC01032752.1:0-10188 GCA_006408675.1 Madoqua kirkii | reverse complement strand
GCTCCCCATACCACCCCTCTGGTTCATCCCAGTGCACCAGCCCCAAGCATCCTGTATCCTGCATCGAACCTAGACTGGTGATTCATTGCTTACATGATATTATATATGTTTCAGTGCCACTCTCCCAAATCATCCCACCCTCTCTCTCCCACAGAGCAGAAAATTTAAGGTAGAGGAAACTTTGCGCTTCAGGCAGCAGGGGATAGTGGAAAGCACAAAGCCACTGGAATTCAGTAGACTTGAGTTCAGTTCCCAGATCTACTATTTACCACATAGTAAAATAGTAATTATTTGGCACTTAAAATCCCTATAATTTTTATCTTGAGTTGTTATTGAGTCTGATTTATAGGGTTGTTTTGATGAAAAATGAGAGAATATGTGTACAATGCTTCTTAACTAGCTTTTATCTAAAAAATATTACCTTCTTTCACTACAGAGTGTATAACTGAAAATGCCTTGTTTTCCATTATCATATAGGCAAGCATCTTTACAATGGATTTTTTCAGTAGACTTGAGTTCAGTTCCCAGATCTACTATTTACCACATAGTAAAATAGTAATTATTTGGCACTTAAAATCCCTATAATTTTTATCTTGAGTTGTTATTGAGTCTGATTTATAGGGTTGTTTTGATGAAAAATGAGAGAATATGTGTACAGTGCTTCTTAACTAGCTTTTATCTAAAAAATATTACCTTCTTTCACTACAGAGTGTATAACTGAAAATGCCTTGTTTTCCATTATCATATAGGCAAGCATCTTTACAATGGATTTTTTCTTTTCTTTTCTTTTTTTTTAAATTGATGTAGTTCATGCATTGGAGAAGCAAATGGGAACCCACTCCAGTGTTCTTGCCTGAGGAATCCCAGGGACGGGGGAGCCTGGTGGGCTGCCGTCTATGGGGTCACAGAGTCGGACACGCCTGAAGTGACAGGAGCAGCAGCAGAGTTGATTTACAATTCTGCATTAGTTTCAATCGTACAGCAAAGTGATCTACTTATGTATTATATGCTTTCTTTTTCAGATTCTTCTCCATTATAGATTATCATAGAAAAGTGAAAGTCCACAGTAGTGTCCGACTCTTTGTGACCCCATGGACTATACAGTCCATGGATTCTCCAGGCCAGAATACTGGAGTGGGCAGCCTTTCCCTTCTCCAGGTGATCTTCCCAACCCAGGGATCAAACCCAGGTCTCCTACATTGCAGGCAGCTGAGCCACATGGGAAGCCCAGGGTATTATAAGATATTGAGAATATTTCCTTGGGCTTTACTATAGGTCTTTTTTTGTTTATTTATTTTATATACAGTTGTGTGTATAGGTTCATCCTAAACTGCTAACTTAACCCTCCATCTCTTCCCCTTTTAATACATGTTCTCTATATCTGTGAATCTGTCTTATGAATAAGTTCATTTGTATTATTTTTTCAGATTTGCCTTTTATTTTGTGACTTTTTTCACTTAATATGATAGTCTCTAGGTCCATCCATATTGCCTCAAATGTCATTATTTCATTCTTTGTTATGGCTGGGTAATATTCCATTATATTTATGTATATATACATGCATATATATAGTTCAGTTGGTAAAGAATCCACCTGTATTGTGGGAGACCTGGATTCAATCCCTGGGTTGGGAAGATCCCCTGGAAAAGGGAAAAGCTATCCATTCCAGTGTTCTGGTATAGAGAATTCCACGGACTGTATAGTCCATGGGGTCGCCAAGAGTCAGACATGTCTGAGCAACTTCCACTCTCACTTCATTTTCTACTTTCTTGTAAATAGTGCTGCTATGAACACTGGGATGCAGTTATCTTTTCAAATTAGTGTTTCTTCTAGACATATGCCCAGGAGTGGAATTGTAGGATCATAGAGTAATTCTATATTTAGTTTTTTAAGGAAACTCCATACTGTTCTCCATAGTGGTTGTACTAGTTTAAGTTCCCACCAACAGGGTAGGAAGCTTTTTCTTCACACCTTCTCCAGCATTTATTGTTGTTCAGTTGCTAAGTCATGCCTGTCACTTTGCGACCCCCATGGACTGTAGCACGCTAGGTTCTTCTGTCCTTCACTGTCTCCCAGAGTGTGCTCAGATTTATGTCCGTTGCATCCATGATGCTATTTAACTATCCCATCCTCTGCTGCCCTCTTTTCCTTTCACCTTTAATCTTTCCCTGGATAAGGACTTTTCCAATGAGTCATCTCTTCCCATTAGGTGGCCAAAGTATTCTTTAGCTTCAGCAGAAGGACCTTCAACACCAGTCCTTTCAATAAATAGTCAGGGTTGATTTCTTTAAGATTGACTGTTTTGATCTCCTTGCTGTCCAAGGGACTCTCAAGAGTCCTCTCTAGCACCACAATTTGAAAGCATCAGTTTGTCAGTGCTCAGCCTTCCTTACGGTTCAGCTGTCACATCTGTACATGATTACTGGAAAACCATAGCATTGACTATTCTATACTCAATGGACATGAGTTTGAGCAGACTCCAGGAGATATAGTGAAGGAGAGGGAAGCCTGCAGCCCATGGGGTCACAAAGAGTCAGACATGACTCGGTGACTGAAAAACAATAATTAACATTAATTTACAGTTTGGGGGAAATATTAAATATTGTATATTTCTGCTATAAAGTAATTACTTTCTCTAAGTTTTTAGTTATAGCACATTAGGTAATGTCTTATGTGTGTATGTATATACTATCTCATCAACAGTGTTTTGCTTTATGAAGTTTACTAATTATTGTCACATGGGCTAGAGAAGTTGTTTTGCATAACTTCTAGCAAAAATGTCCAATTCTTAAAAATTTATTCTAAACATGAACAACTGTTCCTTTGCCTTAAAAAAATTGTTAATATGTAAATAATATGACTCTAGAAAGAGTTGAAATGGCAATAGCAATTAGAACAGATATAACTTAAGTTTTTGCCTTCCCCCTCTCTCCTTACTTGCAGATAGAGCTTTGCTGTTACTTCAAACCTTTTTCTTCATAGAAAGAGCTAAACTTAATTGGTATATTAGATCCAGAATGAGAGGAGGGGAGCTTTCCAAAATACTTCTGCTGGCAAGTAGCACTTAGGCTAATTTATCTTTTGATGGCAATTACTCTGAAATCCCTGACTCTTCATGCCTTGCCATGCTGAAGATACCTGCCGGCCTACACCTGTAGACACCTGCTGGCTGAAGCAGGAATAATTTGAAGTCAGCCTATGGAAATGAGCCTATCAATTCTGTCTATTACTGGTTTAACTTGTTTTTATTCCATTCCAGTTTCTATGTCTTGACCTATTTCTTATGCTGCATTTTCTATCTACTGAGAAAATGTAAACAAAGCAAACATTAAGAGATCAGTAAGAAGCACCCTGTAGCATCTCATCCCAAGTTAGAGGATTTTTTTTAGTAGTGCTGGAAGTTGGCAGTGTTAACAGGATCACTTGCCTTCCTGGAAGATGTGTAGCTGAGCAAAAAATAAAGCTTTACTTGTAGGTTACGTGATTAAGTGGAAATGGTAAACATGCTGATGAGAAGCCGTAGGTATGGGCCACTTGCTAGAGTTCTTAACTGATGATGTAAAACACTGCTAGTCTTTGGAAATAGAAGTGGTTCATACCAATGTTTTATAAGTACAATTTCAAGTGTAACTTGAGTTCAGTGACTTATAAACTTTGTCCACTTGAAATTCACTGTTTAATCTATTTCATAGTCAAGAGAGAAAAATCAGAATTTAAGGGTTTCTAAGTGGAATGGTGCTATGATTTAACTTCATTGGAACCTGAACACTATTTTAAATCCAATAAGAGTATGGTTAATTCCAGCAATCAATAAAAGGATGTAATGCAAAAACATTTGCTTCTATTTAACTTTTCTCTCTCTTTGCCTCAACTTTAATCACTTGCTCCACTGGATTATGAGTGAATACATTACCTTAATGAGAAGAGGAGCATTACAATGGAAAATTTTCTACCTCTCCAGAAACAATGGAATGGTTCTTTAAATATAATAATAGGGTTTTATTTCTTGAAACCAAAACAAAACAAAAAGAAAAGAAACTTTCCATTTCATTTGTCTCTACAAAATATCCCCAGCAAATCGCATCTTGCTTTTTGAGGAGTTAATATTCCATATAACTTCAAAAGAAGAATGTAGCACATGTAATTCAATGCCATAGAACTGACAAGAACTAGTCAAGTCTAACATCTTAGGCATGAAACATGACGTGAGAGACTGAAAAAACTGCTTCCTTTCTATTTTTCTGCTGAAATTGTGTAATGCTGAAATCCAAGATTTTGACTTAGCCTATTTGGATTGAAATTCCATCTCAGCCACATGTTAGTACTGTCGTCTTGAACAAGTTACTGAAACTGTGCTTCAGTATTTTCATCTGTAAGATGGGGAAGTAGAGTTAAATCAGTTAATAAGCAGAAAAGTCTTAGAACAGGGCTTGTCACATGCTACCCATTAGTATAACTCCTACCACTGCTGTTTTCATGAAGCAATGAATTCCAAGGTATAGTCAGAGGCCAGTGAGCAGGGTGACCCTGGGTGCTGCTTCAGAGGCCATATATAGTCATGAAAAAACAAAACTCAAAATTAAGGCTAGTGATGAAAATACTTTTGTTCCTTTTAAAAATTAAGACATGAGGGAAAAAAGAATAAGTTGAAGCTATAAAAATATCTTTGCTTGAATTTACACTGGGCTTGGGGTGAGAGTCCCTTGGCCTGCAAGGAGATCCAACCAGTCCATTCTGAAGGAGGTCAACCCTGGGATTTCTTTGGAAGGAATGATGCTAAAGCTGAAACTCCAGTACTTTGGCCACCTCATGCAAAGAGCTGACTCATTGGAAAAGACTCTGATGCTGAGAGGTATTGGGAGCAGGAGGAGAAGGGGACAACCGAGGATGAGATAGCTGGATGGCATCAGGGACTCAATGTATGTGAGTCTGAGTGAACTCTGAGAGATGGTAATGAACAGGGAGGCCTGGCGTGCCGCCATTAATGGAGTCGCAAAGAGTCGAACACGACTGAACTGAACCGGAGTGAGGAAGAGCATCTGAGATTGGCATGAATTCAGTTTAAGATCTGATCCATGGATTATGAGTCCCACTTAACAGCGCTCTCTATGACACACCCAAGCTAGCTCAGAAACTGGGAATGTCTCTAAGGTAGAAATGCCTTTACTTGTCATCGGTAGTATTGCTGTATTTAGCTGGGATAGGGCAGCCAAGGTCTATTCTATAAAACTTTCATCCATTTTGATATTCTCTGCTACTCTTCTTGGAGAAGGCAATGGCACCCCACTCCAGTACTCTTGCCTGGAAAATCCCATGGATGGAGGAGCCTGGTAGGCTGCAGTCTATGGGGTCACTAAGAGTTGGACATGACTAAGTGACTTCACTTTCACTTTTCACTTTCATACATTGGAGAAGGAAATGGCAACTCACTCCAGTGTTCTTGCCTGGAGAATCCCAGGGACAGGGGAGCCTGGTGGGCTGCCGTCTATGGGGTCGCCCAGAATTGAACAAAACTGAAGCGACTTAGCAGCAGCAGCAGCAGCAGCTACTCTTCTAGGATGCATCACTATCCTTCTTCTTACTGACACATTTCTACAAATTTCTATCAATTGATTTCTAAACTATATTTTTGCTTATTCCACAGAACATAGGTAATATCCTTTGGGAGATAAATTCTTAGTCTTTGCTGGAAATCATGGAATTCAATATAGTGTGGTTAGATAGCTATCAAGATCTTGAGTTTCTAGCTTGTTTTTTGAGTAACAAACTGTAGGTGAAACATTGCCTTTTACCTCTCTTTTTTCAATGTTGAATAAATAAAATTTTACTAAGTAAATAAACAATGAAGACTGAGTGTGATACTGTTAGTAACCAGGTCAGAATAATATTTCTTCTCATTGTTAGTCTTCGGAGAGACTGATAAAAGCTTTTTCATCAACTCAAAATACTTGGTTCTTTAAAAGAAAAATCTCATTTAGCATAATGAACTTGATATTCTGTTAAAAAATTTTTAAAAAGGCCCCAGGTGTATAGAGATTCCTAAAGGAGAATAGAGTGACTTAATCCTATCGGTTGCCATTATGTGTATTTCTTCATATTATTTAAACATTCATATTTTACATTTGATATGTCCTAAAAGTGTACAGAAAGCACTTATTTGATAGAAGTCAAAATTCTCCACATGCCCTAAGTAGTGAGAAACAACCAACTTGAGGAAAAATGAAAGGTACATAAAATTACAATTAGCATTTAAAAAAATGATGCATTTTGCCTTTTGGATAGTATTCATTTTGGTTTAAAGGAGTATAGTCATCTGATGTTAAATTAGGTTTCATTTAAATTTTTAAATTATTTATGCTACAAACAATGTAGCTTTTTTAATAGAATGGAATACCAAAAAGGAAGGGCATGTGATACTTTAAAATAGTCCAAGTTGGTTGGATTGTGGGTAAAACATCACAGGTGAAAATAATTCATAAATATAAAAGAGATTCCTGGGTTTGTTGTCACTGCTAAATATGATGGATTTCACTTCAGCTCCATTTTTTAGCAGTGTGCCTCTATTGTGCAGACTAGAAAGCTCACAGTGAGAATATCTTGCTGCATGATATTGATTCTCCTTTGCTTCCTTATGAGATTGATCTTAACGTTCTTAAGGCCCTGTAATTATCTTACCTGATGTATGCTTTGCAAGATGATGTGATGGTATATCACTTGCTTTCTTTATTACCATATTACTTATAACTAGACATACCATCCTAGGAAGACATGGACCAAGCATCATCTAGAGAATAAAAGATTGCAAGGCTTGTTATTGTAAATACTTGGGAATATATGTAGGAATGAATCGTTAGTGTGATACGACACAGTGTAAGGAACATATTTTTATGTTGAGTGAAATTCATTGCCAAGGCTAGACCAAAGGAAGGCTTGGATTTCATTTTCAGTTCAAGAAAATGAGAATAGCCCCAATTGTTTGCTTGGCTAGTTGCTTGAAGTATGAACTCTGAACTAGGATGCTAAATGAAGTTGAAATGGCAGACATTTCCAGGTAACCTGCAAAGGAAGGAATCAAAATACTTAGGAGGTAAGATAATTGTACGTTTTTCATATAAGTTTCTTATCTTATCTTAGCTTATACTATCTTTCCCAAGATAATATGTAGGAAGTGGGCAATAAGAAGGGCCAGGAATATACTTTCTTAATAAAATATTTTAAAATGCAGTATTATCTGAATCATGCATTCACTTAAAAATTACGATATAAAAATTTGTTCTTGGAACCTGTATTTTAAAATACTGAAAAATGAGATTAATGAAAAAAAGAACTAAGTTTGTATGTTTGACCTGTGGACATTCCTTTACTTAGAAAATGAGATTTAAAAAAAATTAATTCATTTTTCTGTTAGTGGAAGATAAGGGGTCCTTTTAAAAGATGAATATGAACCACTATTGAACATGATTAAAATTTTGCGCTTTTGTTTTCACCATTATTGAAACTGTTTCACTGTATCTGCAGGGCATTTGGGGGCTGATGGATATTTTGTCATTATAGTAAGACAAAAGCTTGAGTTGGCACATTTATTTGGCACAAATAAACTGCAGCACAGAAAAGATAAAGTTTTAGAATCAGCTAATAAATAAAAATCTTAACTCTGCTTCTATAAACACTTCTTTTAATGGTTTGAACTAAACATAGTTAATATGAACCACTATTGAACATGATTAAAATTTTGCGCTTTTGTTTTCACCATTATTGAAACTGTTTCACTGTATCTGCAGGGCATTTGGGGGCTGATGGATATTTTGTCATTATAGTAAGACAAAAGCTTGAGTTGGCACATTTATTTGGCACAAATAAACTGCAGCACAGAAAAGATAAAGTTTTAGAATCAGCTAATAAATAAAAATCTTAACTCTGCTTCTATAAACACTTCTTTTAATGGTTTGAACTAAACATAGTCCAAAGTTACTAAGTGTTAAAACTATAGAAGGCTATAATACAGAAAAAGCAAACTCTAGGTTGGCTGACTTTTTATTGAGGTTTAATTTATGCACTGATTTTAAGTGTAGAATTTGATGTAATTGGACAAATTTGCAGACAAATAACTATCACCAAATGACATAAAAACGCTTACCCTAAAAAGATGCCTCATGTCACTTTTGTGTTTGATATACTTCCCCTTTCTCTGGACCCGGCAACTATTGAGCTGCTTTCTACTACCATAATTTTTCTAGAATTTTACATCAATGTACTATAATTATTTAATGTTTGCATCTGGATTCTTATACTGTACATATTCTTATACTTTATTTTTACATAAAGTTATGTAAATAACTTTATAATTCATAATAATACCTGTTCTAATTTTTGCTCAAGCAAGTATATGTGCCTACTTTTCTGAGGATGTGTTGTGAATGTCAGTAGTTTTTGTTTTGTTTTGTTTTTACTATTTTTAAAAATTACTGGTATCTCTCTCCTTTAGATATTCTTTAATTCCTTTTAGTTATGGATTATAGTTTCAGTGTAAATATCTTGTATATGTTTTTAAAATTTATCCCTAAAGTTTTCATATTTCTTGATGCTAATGTAAATTTTATGTTTTAAATTTAATTGTTCATTATCTGTTGGTAATACACAGACATGGAATTTGCATATTGTCCTTGTATTCCGTGATTCTACTAAATTAATTTACGAGTTGTTATTGCTCGTGCATGCATGCTCAGCCGTGTCTGACTCTTTGTGACCCCTTGAACTGATGTCTGCCATGCTCCTCTGTCCATGAGGTTTTTCAGGCAAGAATAATGCAGTGGGTTGCGATTTCCTTCTCCAGGGGACCTTCTCAACCCAGGGGTGGAACCTGCATCTCCTGTGTCTTCTATATTGCAGACAGATTCTTTACAGACTGAGCCACTGGGGAAGGCCCAGTTTGGGGTATATTTGTTAGTTTTATCTGTATAGGAAATCAGATCAGCTGATGATAACAGACAGTTTTATTTCTTCCTTTCAAATCGTTGTTTCTTTTCCTATTCTCTTGCCTTCTTCCTTTTCTTTGCATTTTATATTTGTGCCTTGACACTAACCAACAACCTCTAATAATATGTGGTGAAGCAGGCACTCTTGTCCTGTTCTCTACTACAGTGGAAAAATATTCAATTTTCATTTTAGCCATAGGGGTTTTTAAGATGTTATTTGTCAAGATTTTATTTATTTTCCTATTTGCTGAGAGTTTTGTTTTCACATGTGATTCTTGAAATTTATCAAAATATTTTTCTCAATTTATTGGATGATCACTGGCTTTTCTTTTTACTTGATTGGTATGGCAATTTATATTTGGCTTTTGAATATGAATCCAATATTTTGCTTGTACCCCTGATATAAATCAGATATGATCTTGTAATATTAATCTTTTTGTGTATGGCTTAATTAATTTTGCTAATTTTTGTTAAAGGCCCTTGTATCTATATTCATGAGAAGCATTAGAATCTATTTTAGTGGCTCTGATTTTGGTATCAGGGAAATGCTGGCTTCTCCTTGTATGGAGACATGGACTCTCCTTTTCTATTGCCTGAAAGAGTTTGTGGTAGATGGTCCAGTGAAGCCATCTGGGTGCAGATGTTCTCAGTAGCTATGTTTTTTAACTATAAATTATATTTGTTTAACTCATGTAGGTTATTTATGATATTTATTTTTTCTTAAGCAGGATTTAGTGGCACATATCATTCAAGGAGTCTGTTCATTTCATCTAAGATGTGTCTATTGGTATAAAATTACTCACAATATTTGCCAAGTATATGAAAATATGTCTGGGAGATAATGATGGACAGAGAAACCCAGTATGCTGAAGTTCATGGGGTCACAAAGATTTGGACATAACTTAATGACTAAACAACAGCAACATGCATCCATAGGATTTGTAGTAATGGCCCTCTCTTCTTATTTCTTATATTTATCATTTTTGTCTTCAGCACTATTTTTCCCCAGTCAGTCTGAATAGAGGTTTATTATTAATAATTTCATTGTCTTTATAAAAAACAAATTTGTGTCTGTTAATTTTTCTGTTGTTCTATTTTCTATTTTATTACTTTCTTTTTTACTTTATTTCATCCTTTCTTTAGCTTATCTGGAATTAATTTGATCTCCTTTTTCCAGTTTCTTTTCTTAAACTTTAGGAGCTTAATTATTAAA
>SJYC01032750.1:0-24998 GCA_006408675.1 Madoqua kirkii | reverse complement strand
CTCTCATCACCTACTCCTGCTCACGTTCTTATTTCCTTCATAGGCGTTTCCCCCCAATAAATCTCTTGCAGTTCTGAATTGTCTTGGGGATTGCTTCTTAGAGAATCAGAAATGAAACAACCTCTCTTTATATCAGATGTAAAAACATGCTGAAGTGAATTAAAGACATGAGGTAAAAATAAGAATTTTTGGCAAGAAAATTTGAATTCTATGTGTACAGCTTGGGGCAGGAAGCAGCCCATTAATCAAGACTGAAAATACTGAAGAGACAGAAATGATAAAAGAGGGATTTAACTGTCTACATTATTAACTACTGCAGTAAAATATACACATCAAAACAAATTTTATAGACTTTGAGACATTATAAAGCACATGAAAATCAAAAGGCTTTCCTTTTCTTTCATTGGAATTGCTTTGTATTAGAAGCAACTTATTATAAAAATAGAAATATTATACACACACACGTATACAGAAAGAGGAGAGACAGAATAAATATATTCACAGAAACCTCTATACTGGCATTTGAACATACAACTGGACATCATAGCTTAGCCAAGTTTATAAATAAAATGAATTGTCTGCTTAATTTATAAGGGCATATGATAATAACACATGGCAGTTTATAAGATATAAATTTGCAGATCCAAGTGCCAAATAATTGTCCATATATTATATACATATATATATATATATCACATACACACACTATATAGATATAGTCCATCTATCCATCTGTCTGTTCATCTGTCTGCCTATTTGCATATCTGACTATATACTTTTTCATCCATCTTGCCAAATATAAAATTAGGAACACCTACTGACAGCTACAGTGCATGAGGAGACTAGTTAATTATTTTGTTTCCCAGTTTTATTGAGATATAATTGATACAATTAAAATATATTTTAAGATATACACATGATAATTTGATATATGGATACATTGTGAAACAATTACCAGAATCAAATTAATAAACACATCCATCACTGATGGCTCAGCAGGTAAAGAATCCAGCTGCAATGCAGGAGCCACAGGAGACATAGGTTCAGTCCCTGGGTAGGGAAGATTGCCTGGAGGAGGAAATGATAAGCCACTCCAGTATTCTTGCGTGGAGAATCCCAAGGACAGAAAAGCCTGGTGAGCTACAGTCCATGGGGTCACAAAGAATCAGATACAACTGAGCAACTAACATTTTTCATCACCTCACAACTATCTTTTCTCTTTTCAGTTAGTTACCTGTTTTTGATGAGAAAGTTTAAGATCGACTCAGCAAACTTCAAGTATACAATGCTTCCTTGTACTTGTGCTCAGTTGTGTCCGACTCTGCAATCCCATGGGCTATCCATAGCCTGCCAGGCTCCTCTGTCTATGGAATTTTCCAGGCTAGAATACTAGAGTGGGTTGCAATTTCCTACTCCAGGGGATCTTCTTGACCCAGGGATCAAACCCATGTTTCTTGTGTCTCCTGCATTGGCAGCAATTTTTTTTTTTAAACCACTGTACCACTTGGGAAGCCCCAGGTATACAATACATTGTTGTTAAGTCATGTCCAACTCTTTGCAACCCCATGAACTGCAGTTTATCAGGCTTTCCTGATCTTCACTATCTCCCAGACTCTTAACTGTATCATCATGCTGTATATTAGATCCTTGGAACTATTAACCTTATAACTGAGATCTTGTACTCTTTGACCAACATCACCTCATCCTCCAGGTTCTGGCACTACCATTCTATTTACTCTTTCTGAGTTTGAATTTTCTTTTTTTTTAAGAGTCCACATTTAGGTGACACAAATAGTATTTTTCTGTCTGGCTTATTTTAGTTATGATAATGTTCTCTAGGTACATCCATGTTATAACAGATGGCAAACTTTCTTCTTTATTATGGCCAAATAATCCTCCAAGTGTCTGTGTTGTATTTTTTAATCCATTTATCCTTTGATAAACACATAGGTTGTTTCCATATTATAGCTATTGTGAATAGCACTGCAATAAAATCAGAAGTACAGATATCCCTAAAACAGTGATTTCATTTCTCACTCCAGTGATCCAGGAGTGTGATTGCTGGATCATATGGTAGTTCTATATTTAATTTTTAAGGAACACCCATACTGCTCCATGTGACTATAACAATTTACATTCTGACAAGAGTGTATGAGGATTTCATTTTCTCCACATCTTTATTACTACTTGATGTTATCTTTTTGATAATAGAAATGCTAAGAAATTAGAGGTGATATCTCATTGTAATCTTTATTTGCTTTTCTCTGATGGTTTGTGATGTTGAGTTTCTTTTCATCTGTCTGTTGGTCATTTGCCAGCCTTCTTTGGAATTTCTGTTTAGGTCCTTTATCCCCTTTGTTGCATTAGTTTATTTGGTTATTTTGCTACTGAGTTGTAGAATTCCTTACATGCCTTTGATACTAACCTATCCTCAGATATATGGTTAGCAAGTATTTTCTCCCATTTCATAGGTTACCTTTTCATTTTGTTGATTGATTTTTCCTGTGAAAAAAGTTTTCAATTTGATGCAGTCCCACTTGCTTATTTTTGCTTTTATTGCCTGTACATTTGTCAATAAACCCAAAAAATCATCACCGAGACCAGTGTCAAGGAAACTTACCCCATTTTCTTATATGAGTTTTATGATTTTAGTTCTTAAATTTAAGACATCAATCCGTTTGGGGAAGTTTTTGTATATAATATAGGATAAAGGGCCAATTTCATTATTTTGTATGTGGATATTCTGTGTTCCCATCACCATTTATTGAAAAGACTATCCATTCCTTGTTGTGTATTCTCAGCACTTTCATGGAAAATTAGTTGACCATAAATGCATGGGTTGATTTCTGGGCTCTCTTTTCTGTTCATTGATCTTTCTGGCTGTTTTTATGGCCATTTTGTTTTGATTACCTTTGAAATGTGATCCCTCCAGTTTGGTCTTTTTACTCAAGATTACTTTAAGCTATAAAGGGTCTTTTGAGGTTCCATATGAATTTTAGGATTGCTTTTTCTATCTTTGTGAAAAATGCCATCAGAATTTTGATAGATATTGCACTGAATCTGTAGATAGATTTGGATAATATGGACATTTTAACAATATTAATTTTAATACTAGTTTTAACGATAGTAATTTTTCTGATTCATGAACACAGGATATCCTTCCATTATGTTATATCTTCCTCAATTATTTTCATTAATGTTTATAGCTTTCAATGTACTGATCTTTTACCTCATAGGTTAAATTTATCCCTAATTATTTTATTCTTTTGATGCTTTAAAACCAATACAATATTGTAAAGTAAAAAAATTTTTTTTAATTAAAAAAAAAACTGATGATATTTCTTCACCGATCTGTCATAGAAGGTTCTTGTGAAGCACAAGTAAAATGACATATATAAAATAACTTAGCAACTCTAAAAAAATAAGTACTATGTTTTCTTATAAAAGTAACACCTTCCATTAGTAGGTTATGCACATTAAAATTATTAAGCACAGTAGTCTCAATAAAATTATAGTTTGAATAACATTCAAGAGGGCACTTGGACATCTGCAAACCCAACTTTATCTCTTTTCTCCTAGATCTGGAGGCTCCTGGTTACTGGGGGTTGCTCCAGGCTTGACTCTTGATAATCTGGGGGTCTTTCATTGGCTGACTCCATTACTAGCTCCCTTGTAACTTCCCCATACTTTGGAACTGTAAAAGTGACAAGCAAATGATTATTTTAAAACATACTCCAGAATTGCTAGGAAGAAAACTGCCTTTGGTAGGTTAGAAAAAAATAAATAAATAACTGCTTGGTATAGATCTTGAGTGTTTCAAAGACTTCAGAACAGAAGTTGGAATGTCTTTGGAACTAGGAAAGATTATTTTTCCCTTCAGAGAGATAACAAGAAAGGAAAATGAGAAGGAAATGGGAACAACGAGAAAAGAACCCTGGGAAGGACAGAAGTGCACATGGAGAGGAAGCCAGGGGAAGAAACCATAGGATTACACAAAAGTCTCATTTCAATCTTAAAAGTGTTTACTGCCTGCTAGGCAGAGACCAGAGAAGGCAATGGCACCCCACTCCAGTACTCTTGCCTGGAAAATCCCATGGATGGAGGAGCCTTGAAGGCTGCAGTCCATGGAGTCGCTGATGGTCAGACAGACTGAGAAGGACAGAAGTGCACATGGAGAGGAAGCCAGGGGAAGAAACCATAGGATTACACAAAAGTCTCATTTCAATCTTAAAAGTGTTTACTGCCTGCTAGGCAGAGACCAGAGAAGGCAATGGCACCCCACTCCAGTACTCTTGCCTGGAAAATCCCATGGATGGAGGAGCCTTGAAGGCTGCAGTCCATGGAGTCGCTGATGGTCAGACAGACTGAGCGACTCCACTTTCACTTTTCACTTTCATGCATTGGAGAAGGAAACGGCAATCCACTCCAGTGTTCTTGCCTGGAGAATCCCAGGGACGGGGGAGCCTGGTGGGCTGCTGTCTATGGGGTCACACAGAGTCGGACATGACTGAAATGACAGCAGCAGCAGCAGCAGCAGCAGCAGGCAGAGACCACTTTACCCTTTCCCATTACCAAGTTCTTTAATGCTTCAGAAACTATTGTATCACATCAATTTCATGAAGGATTTGTAAGGAGTGGGTGTTGTAGATAATTGTTTGTTTATGGGTAGAAATTGGCAATGATGTTGCATTTTGTAAGAAATTAACATGTAGAAGCAGAAGGTTAGGTGACAGAGGAGATCATGCAAATATGAACCCTCTGCAAATCTGAAGAAAACTTGGGAGAGACCCGGATTTATGCTGGCCATGAAGTTGAGTTGAGCTCTTTTCGATAATATATAGAACTCCAAGGAGGAGAGGGTCACTCAGAAGGTAACTAATTAAGAAGGTTTGAAACAACCTATTGATGCCAAGTGCTTAGAGATAATCAGTAATGCAACTAAGTTATGGCTGTATATTATTTATACTTTACTAGTAGTAGAACAATCTAATAAATATCCAAATAAACTGAAGTTTCCCATAAACTCCTGCTCTGCTTTTGAAAATTATCTGTTTCATCTCTTTCTTGAGGCATAAAAGTATAAGATAGAAATATATGGAGTACCTTTCATATAATCATTTCAAAATTACTAATATGAAGCAATATTCATACAACTTCTGGGGAAAAGATACTGGTTTATTCATTATATTGATGGAGCAATGAAATGTATACAATATTAATAGCTAATGTAACATAGTGATGTTCTAAGAGGTAGTAAACTTCATAATCCCATCTTGCATACTGTAACTACAAACTTTTATTATGCAGAAGATAGAGCACTAGATTAAATTCCTGTGGTTTAATTACCATGTCTATGACTAGATAGCTCTGGGACATTTAATAAGCTAATTTATTTCTCTAAATGTTTTCTCATCTGTAAGATGAATTGTTGAATGTAACTATTTTTAAATATCACAATTCTAAAATTTTGTTTCCTTTGTGAATTGCAATGGGAAGGCCAGAAATATGCTATGTACTTACACTGTTGCCTTAGTGACAGAAATTTCCATCAGCATCACAAATGCATAGTAATACAGATGGAATTATTTATTAATCCATATAACTCTAAAGAGCATAAAATAAGAAAGTTGTAAGAGATTTCTGAGTATTCTATCAAACCTCTACTTCAGTACAATATGATCAATATATCCCCCAAATGGTCTCACTTCTAGAACATCTCCCATGAGAGACACCTTTTAAATATATGATATCTATGTGCCTATTTGCTGGCGTCAGGGTCTATGACTTGTTTGAGATATTTATTTTGGTGTCAGTAGCAGGTGACGATAATTGTTAAAGCCTTTATGATAAAGATGATGAAAGGTCCCTCTCCTTCTCCTTGCCCTGTAAAAACAGGTCCAAAAAAGGTTGTTTTCTCTTTTTTCCACAATTGACCAGCTACTCAGCTATTTCTCTTTCATTTCAGATTTATACACACACACACACACACACACACACACACACACACACATGCACACACACCTCTCTCCAGATTCTTTCCAGCAGATAGATAGAAAATATTGTACACCTGTAATAGGTCTGTAAGGCCATATAATGCTACTATGGATGGAGCTGACTTCTATTGACTTGTGCATAACAGTGTATGGGAAATCAGAGCTGGATTCATGCTTTTTATTTTTCTTACTTTTAATGCTGTAGTAGATAGAAAATAGAAGCATTTCAGTTTTAAGATGAAAAGAACCCTTGAAACATCATATGCATTTGTCTTAAGGAAGATTTGTAAATAGCATGCTCTCAGCTTTACATAGATGATACTATTTTGTAATGCCAAGCAACCCTTTTTGAAGTACAGTTCTGCAGGCTTTATTCCTGAAAATATTTCAATAACTGTAACTAAATAAAAGACTTGAAGCTCAATACTCTCTTTTCCCCTCTTTCACTAGCAACAAAATGTTGAAAGTGGACCCATCGTTCAGTATGAGAGAGATGCCAAATGAGTGAAAGAAGCAGCTATACAGAAGAAACAGTAGAGTCCGGGCAGCTTGCCTAAAGGGACACTTGGGTCAACCTTCATATTGGAATTGAAAATATGAATAATTTTCTCTTCATTTTTCCCCTGGATTCTAACAATGAAGACAGTCTTTGAACTTGTGTTACTTTTTTCTTGTTCTTTTGTGAAGCAGAAAAAGGCAACAAGAGAACAGACTTTCAATCAGAAAGCCCAGAGCTTAAATCTAAGCACCACAACTTGTTATATGAGCCTTGTGAATAGTCTTGATCAATTTAATTTCAGTTTTCTCATCTAGATATTGGCATGAAAATAATAATGACTTTATAGCATTATAAGAATTTGAAATTACCTGTAAATAGTATACTATGTATTTTGCACAAAGACATCCTTGTTAAATCATATCAATTATTGTTATTTGGATATACTGGATACATATACTGAATTTGATTGTATATATTGCTGCTGCTAAGTTGCTTCAGTTGTTTCTGACTCTGTGTGACCCCATAGACGGCAGCCCACCAGTCTCCCCCGTCCCTGGCATTCTCCAGGCAAGAACACTGGAGTGGATTGCCATTTCCTTCTCCAATGCATGAAAGTGAAAAGTGAAAGTGAAATCGCTCAGTCTGTTCGACCATCAGTGACCCCAAGGACTACAGCCTTCCAGGCTCCTCCATCCATGGGATTTACCAGGCAAGAGTACTGGAGTGGGGTGCCATTGCCTTCTCCAATGCATGAAAGTGAAAAGTGAAAGTGAAGTCGCTCAGTCATTTCCAACTCTTAGAGACCCCATGGACTGCAGCCTACCAGGCTCCTCCATCCGTGGGATTTTCCAGGTAAGAGTACTGGAGTGGGTTGCCATTGCCTTCTCCGTATATATTGAGGAACCACTAAAAAAAAAGAGACTCACTTTTTAACTTTTAAATTTATAAAATGTCCCCCTCTGTTTTAGATAATACTCATGAACAAATAACCAAAATGACTACCTATTCAAAATTATGTACTGGAATAAAACATGTAAAGGGAAACTCATATGTATTTTCAGAACTGGAAGTTGTAGAATGACTGAGCTTATCATATGTTGCATAGTCTTGGAATGGTTCAAGCAGAGAATGAGGCCAAAAGACTTAGTTCAGTTTATTTCTGAGAATAACTTTCCTTAAGTGGCTATGATGAAAATTACACTGGTAATTTATCCTGTATATCCTTTATTTGCCCTTCATATCCTCTCTCTGACCTTCTCTGCTCAGCTTTACATTGCATAAGGCTAACCTCACGTGTCTATATTAACTGGATCCTTTGGCCCTGTCTTTGGCTTGAGTTCAACCAGTGGAAAACACCATCAGGAGATCAAAAACAAACAAACAAAAAAAACCAGGAGAAATTATCCTTCTTGCCGAGATGAATCACATTTAACTCCCACCTAAAAAAACTATGGAATTATACAAATATATTTAAAAATGCAGTATCAGTTATTGAACATAAGGTGATACAGGGTAATGATCCTTGAGAGAGAGAAAACAAGCTGAAATCTGAAATTTCCCAGTGTACTGCCAGGAGAGAGTTTCCAGCTTGCAGTTCAGGAAGCTGAGAACTTTCTGTGTTGAGGAGATGGAAGTGGAAAACAAGCAGGGCCAAGGATGCTAGAGAAGAGGGCTGCACAGAGGAAGACAGTTTTAGGTATCTACAGAGGGTTCCTGTGGCGTCTTCAGCTAAGTACTGGTCAGCAAATGTTTTTGAGAATCATTGATCTTCAGGAAAACATAAGTTAAAATCATAATGAAAGGTCATATTACATCCAGTAGGATGACTAAGATTAAAAAAAGAATGATAATATAAATGTTGGGAAGTTTGTGGAGCAACTGGATCTCCTGTTTTTTAATGGTGCAGGTGTAAAATGGTACAACTGCTTTTGAGAACTATTTGAAATTTTTTCATAAAGTTAAACATAAATCTACCCTATGATTCAGCAATCCTACCATTAAATATTTACCTAAGATAAAATAAATATGCTTATACTAAGACTTACATAACTTAATCTGTTTATACTAAGAATATTGATAGCAGTTTCAATGATAATTGCTAAAACACCCAAATATCTATCAAGAGTTAAATGGATACACAAATTGTGATATATTCACAATAGAGAATGCTCTTCTGAAGTAAATATGAACAAAGTATTGGTAATTTTAACAACAGAGTTAGAAAATACTTAGTGAAAGAATTCAAACACAAAAGAGTACACACTATTTGATCTTATTTACAGGAAAGCTAAGAATAGGCATAACTAATGCTCAGTATTAGAAAAATGCTTCTAAACTAACTCTTGGAGGTGGTAAACTGGCTAGGAAGGGGCCTGAAGAAAGTTCCTAGAGTTAATTATCTTTCCTGAAGTTGTAATTGCACAAGTTTATATAATTATCAAAACTCATCACTCTGAGCATCATAAATCATACCTCAAAAATGACAACTTGCTGATGACTCAGGCAAATTTGAGAAAAGTGAGATGATGCCATAAATCAAGGAGATGGAAGAGACTTGAGACAGGGAACCATGAATAAGATCAAACATTTGTATCAGAGGAAAGGAAGAGACATCAAGAAAGAACAGTGAGCATGAGATAACCCAACACTGTGAATAAAATTGCCCTCCAGATTAGAAAGAAAAACTGGAAAGACAAAGAAATCTTGTCATTATGTACAATTAGTAAGAATTAGGGGCTTCCCTGGTGGCTCAAGCGGTAACGATTCTGCCTGCAATGTGGGAGACCTGGGTTTGATCCTTAGGTTGGGAAGATCTCATGGAGAAGAAAATGGTCACCCACTCCAGTATTCTTGCCTGGGGAATTCCATGGACAGAGGAATCTGGCAGGTTACAGTCTGTGGACTTGCAAAGAGTCAGACACGATTGAGCAACTAACAGTTTAGTAAGAATTAGAAGAAATAAGGTAAAAGGTAAATTGAACTTGGAGATATAGAACTATAAAATAGGTATTAGAAAGTTTGTGGCATACGGAGGCATAGTGAAGTCGCCTACAGCTACTTTCCTGACCAATTTTAACTCCAGTGTTAACACTCCTTGAGCTTTGAAATTCTGTAGTGCTTAGGAGAAAAATCTTTCAATTCTGGTAAAAGGAAAGAGAGAAAAAACCATTTTCTTACTCTTACTTTTTCATGTTATAAATCCTTAAATATATTTTTTGGTGTTCATAATTATTGTAAAAAAATATTTTTCTTGTTTCTGTCAGTTCCTTACTACAATAAGTCATTATACAGTTATTTATGCTAGAATGGATATGTTAATTTACTCATTTGCATCATTTATGAGACTTTTCCCAGAAAAACACATTTATGTTTGAATAAACACACCTTGTGTGATTTAAAAGCAATCTTTAAGCTTATTCTTCATCTTGGTATTTTTTTTTTAAATCAGGTCTACTGCTCCTGACCTCTTGTATGATAAAAAGCAAAGAAGTTACTCAGCAGCTGATATGGAAGACAGGTTTATATTGTCCTAACGTGTGTCTGGGTCAACTGACAGGTATGTAAAAATCTATCTGAAATAAAGTAAATTTTTCTATTCTAAAGCTAGAGCATTGCTTTAGCTTGGTTTTACTTTTAATTATTTAGATTTCATCTTGCCTGTCACATCATTGTGAAGATTAGAAAGAAATCAAAACCATTTATGACATTTACATATGTATGTTCTTTGAGCTACCATAACTGTTTACATTAACAATTATTTTTGCACTGTCTGCTACATTTCTTGTAAGAAAAAAAAATACATTTCTTGTATTGTCCATTAAAACACACTTCTGTCTGATATTTTCTTCAATAAATTCACAACTAATAATGATGTATCTTCTGATACCTTAACCCTACAGATCGTTAATCTCCTCAAAATCCTTTCTTGCTAAAGAGTCACTTTGGTATTTGCTTAGTTCCAACTTCCTCAGGAATATGAAATACAATTCTTCTGTGTTTCCACTGCATCTTTTATAATACAATAGCTATCATTACACTACATTAATTTCCACTATTAAACTGTCACCAATTGGAACTACTTAGTTTATAAAACTCTTAAAACTGATAGCTTATGGTGAACAGTGTCAGATTCGTGATCTCCGAAGAAGATTTAGCTTCAGGACCAGGGACCAGGCTTGATCACTCAAGAGCTATCTGTGTAGCAGACTTTTATTAAAGTGAAAAAGGGACAGAGAAAGCTTCTGACATAGACATCAGAAGGGAGACAGAGAGTGTCTTCCTGATAGTCTTTAGCAAGCTGTTTTATGTCTGTTAGAAAATCATTGATCAGATAAGAGAGAAACCTCAAGGATGATGGAGTTTCACCAGGCCTCTCTCCCAGAATATGCATTTCTGAGATAGGATGACATGAGGTGTGTCATCCCCTAGTCATGAAACAATTGATATGAATATTGGTTTGTTGAGCTATTATCAGCCCAAGGTTTGGGAAAAGGAAAAAAAGTTAGTCTTAGGTGGAAACATTTTGAAGAAAGGCAAATTCCAAAGCAAAATCATAGTTTCATTAACATAGCTTAAGAACAACATTTCCATAAGAAAAATGCATTGGTTGGCTCAAGGTTTGAGAAAAGTTAAATTAAAGTGGAACCAGATGTCGTCATGGCAACACAGAATTTTAAGAGACACTTGCAGCCTATTTTTCCTCCGTTTGGAGACCCTTGGCCTTCCTGCCTGTTACCCTCTCAAAACCATACAGAAACCAATACAATATTCAGTTTAGTTCAGTTGCTCAGTCCTGTCTGACTCTTTGTGACCCCATGAATCGCAGCACGCCAGGCCTCCTTTTTCATCACCAGCTCCCGGAATTCACTCAGACTCACATCTTTCTATAAAACAAGTCCAAAAATATAAGCCAGAAAAATAGTAAAATATTAGAATGAAAAGGTGAATAAGTTCCATTAAGTTGCTGAATAATATTGAACATTTTTAAGATGGCCAATTAGGAAATGAGTCCACCTAAAAGTAACAATCAGGACTTTTACTCACGAAATGTAACAGTGCACACAAGAGACAAAAAGAGGCAGGCTCCTCAGTGTTCCATTTTCCTTCACAGAATGGCACTGGGTGAGAGTCAGGAAGATACAGCTCAGCTATGGAGAACTGTCCCCCTGCCAAGGAGCCTGAATGAAAGACTGTTACCTATTATGGACTCATGAACCAAGGCAGAAGGGAGAGAAGAAAGGGCTAAAAGTGGAAAGGGACTGACTCAAGGTGGAGAAAATTGCCTCAAAAATGACATTCTCCATGCCAAGCTACTACATAACAAAAAAAACATATTGTTTCAGCATTTAATTCACATTTTCATTATGAAATATTTAAAATATAATGAAAAGAAGGTGAATGCTAAAATGAATTCATGAACTTAATGTTAGGAATTATCAACATGCTTTATTTCTTGATTCACACTTTAAAGTAATATAACCTTTATTACATAAAGATGTGGACATAGATACTGTAGAAATAAAATATGTATAAATGAAAATGACAGAATGAAAGCAACATGGTTATATTATTCTAAGATAATTTGATGTCATTCAGTTGTATCTGACTCTTTGCGACCCAGTGGACTGCAGCACGGCCAGGCTTAGCTGTCCTTCACTATCTCCTGGAGTTTGCTTAAACACATGTCCATTGAGTCAGTGCTGCATCCAGCCATCTCATCCTCTGTCACCCCCTTCTCCTCCTGCCTTCAATCTTCCCCAGAATCAGGATCTTTTCTAATGAGTCAGCTCTTATCAGGTGGCCAAAGTATTAGAGCTTCAGCTTCAGTATCAGTCCTTCAAATGAATATTCATGACTGAATTTCATGAGAATTGACTGGTTTGATCTACTTGTAGTCTACAGGACTCTCCAGAGTCTTCTCCAACAACACGGCTCAAAAGCATCAGTTCTTTGGTGCTTAACCTTCTTTATGGTCCAACTCTCTCATCCATACATGACTCATGGAAAAACCATAGCATTGACTAGACAGAGCTTTGTTGGCAAAGTAATGTCTCTGTTTCTTAACACACTGTCTAGGTTTGTCATATCTTTTCTTCCAAGGAGCAAACATCTTTTAACTTCATGGCTGCAGTCACCATCTGCAGTGTTTTTTGAGCCTCAAAAAATAAAGTCTCTCACTGTTTCCATTGTTTCCCCATCTATTTGCCATGAAGTGATGGGAACAGATGACTTGATCTTCATTTTTTGAATATTGAGTTTTAAGCCAGTATTTTCACTCTTCTCTTTCACTTTTATCAGGAGGCTTTTTAGTTCCTCTTCACTTTCTGCCATAAGGGTGGTTTCATCTGAATATCTAAAGTTGTCAATAGTTCTCCTAGCAATCTTGATTCCAGCTTGTGCTTCATTCAGCCCAGCTTTTTGCATGATGTTCTCTGCATGTTAAATAGCAGGGTGAAAATATACAGCTTTGATGTACTCCTTTCCTAATTTTGACTGAGTTCGTTGTTTCATGTCTGGTTCTGTTGCTCTTGGCCTGCATATAGGATTCTCAGGAATCAGGTAATGTGGTCTGATATTCCCATCTCTTGAATTTTCAGCTTGTTTGATCCACACAACCAGAGGCTTTAGTGTAGTCAATGAAGTAGATGTTTTTCTGGAACTCTCTTGCTTTTTCTATGATCCAACAAATGTTGGCAATTTGCCATTCTGAGAACCTTATTGTAGACATTTACTTTTACTTTAGTCTGTGTGTGTATGTATATATATTTTTTATTTTTACTAAAATGTGATAATATAGTATATGCTCTTTTGTATCCTATTTTTCCTAGTAATGATTTCCATTTGTTCTTGAAATTAAGTTTGTCTTAATAATTTAATAGTTTTCTTAAACCAGTAGGCAATGACAACCATGTATTGCACCTTACTTTCATGCCATTGAAATCTCCTCTAATCTAGCACAGATTCTTTTTTATTACTTAAAAAAAGTGATCAATGCAAATAAATAGAGGAAAATAATAGAATGGGAAATACTAGAGATCTCTTCAAGAAAATTAGAGGTACCAAGGGAATATTTCATGCAAATATGGGCTCAATAAAGTACAGAAATGGTATGGACCTAACAGAAGCAGAAGATATTAAGAGGTGGGAAGAATACAGAGAAGAACTATACCAAAAATATCTTCACAACCCAGATCACTCAGCTGGAGCCAGACAGCCTGGAATGTGAAGTCAAGCGGGCCTTAGAAAGCATCAGTACAAACGAAGTTAGTGGAAGTGATGGAATTCTAGTTGAGCTATTTCAAATCCTGAAAGATGATGCTGTGAAAGTGCTGCACTCAATATGCCAGCAAATTTGGAAAACTCAGCAGTGATCACAGGACTGGAAAAGGTCAGTTTTCATTCCAATCCCAAAGAAAGGCAATGCCAAAGAATGTTCAAACTACTGCATAATCGCACTCATCTCACATGCTAGTAAAGTAATGCTCAAAATTCTCCAAGCCAGGCTTCAGCAATATGTGAACCATGAACTTCCAGATATTCAAGCTGGTTTTAGAAAAGGCAGAGGAACCAGAGATCAAATTGCCAACATCTGCTGGATCATGGAAAAAGCAAGAGAGTTCCAGAAAAACATCTATTTCTGCTTTATTGACTATGCCAAAGCCTTTGACTGTGGATCATAGCAAACTGTGGAAAATTCTGAAAGAGATGGGAATACCAGACCACCTGACCTTCTTCTTGAGAAACTTATATGCAGGTCAGGAAGCAACAGTTTAGTTGTTTCCATTTAGTCAAGGCTATGGTTTTCCAGTGGTCATGTATGGATGCGAGAGTTGGATTGTGAAGAAAGCTGAGCACCGAAGAATTGATGCTTTTGAACTGTGGTGTTGGAGAAGACTTTTGAGAGTCCTTTGAACTGCAAGGAGATACAACCTGTCCATCCTAAAGGAGATCAGTCCTGGGTGTTCTTTGGAAGGACTGATGTTGAAGCTGAAACTCCAATACTTTGGCCACCTGATGTGAAGAGCTGACTCATTGGAAAATACCCTGATGCTTGGAAAAATTGAAGGAAGACAAGAGAAGGGCATGACAGAGGATGAGATGGTTGGATGGCATCATCAAGTCAATGGACATGATTTTGGGTAAACTCTGGGAGTTGGTGATGGACAGGGAGGCCTGGTGGCTGTGGTTCATGGGGTCAAAATGGTCAGACTAGACTAATTGACTGAACTGAATTAATGGGTGAGGTAATTAAATAAGTATAAAATTAATGTACCAATCAAAGTAATAAGCACAGTGAAGAAAAACAGTGCACAATCTGGAGAGTGTGGTATGGTGCACTGTTAGTTAAGGTACGAACATTGCCCTCCTTTCTAAAGAGATAACACTTCAGCAGACATTTCACTTCAGACATTATGTAAATGCCATGTATATTGAACTTAAATATTTGAGATTTCATAGTTATAGGTTATTCATATTCTGTTATCTTCGAACTCTGTGTTTCAGAGGATTTAAAAATGGGATATTTAATCTAATTTCTTAATGATAATAATTAAGGTTATAAGATGGACTTCCCTGGTGGCTCAATGGTAAAGAATCTGCCTGCCAGTATGGGATTCCAGGGTTCAGTTCCTGGGTCAAGAAGATCCCCTGGGGAAGGAAATGGCAACTCACTCCAATATTCTTGCCTGGGAAATCCCACAGACAGAAGAACTTGGCAGTCTACAATCCATAGGTTTGCAAAGAGTCAGACATGACTTGGTAATTAAATACAAAAATGTCATGAGACACTATTTCTAAAAATAGATATTAACAGTTACAAGAGAAAGGATAAATATTATCCTCTGAGGACTTACCTATAGGAACAGAGATTAGATTTTTCCTTGATTTTTCTAAGAGTTCACTTCATTATTTTAAACATATTATTTGTATAATTTTGTGATTAAAGAATGAAAAGATACTACCTGAGAATTTTTTTTAAGGACACCAAAATGTGAATTTCAAAGAGTGTTTTAAACATAAAGAAAGTTATAGGCTTTAAATTGTAATGCCTCAATGTTTTAGGTGCCGAAAAACCAAATACTCTTGCTTTATATAACAGCTCATTCATAGAACTAGCCCAATTCCTTGGAGTTAAAATGAACTGGTAGCTGCATTCTCAATATCTGATTGCCTTTAGCATCTTGTCCTGAAGAAACTAGAGCAACTGAAATAAGATAAATTTTTTTCTAAGAAGCATTGCAAGACTTTTCCTTGGTCCTAACCGTTTTGACATCTGTTTTCATCAGGAAAAGAAATGGAAGTGAGCTATCAGCCACTAGCATTTGAGACTGGGTTAACATATCCTGCAGGCTATACAGTCCTGTTTCCATAGAAGTAAAGTTTGGATTGTTGAAAATAGAAGATAGATTTTAAAGCCAGTGTATGCTTCTACTAGTGAAAAATCGTGCAGATGTTTTTTCACATTTGTAAGACGGGGTGGTAGAATAATTCTCTGAGCTTTCCAATGTGATCTGAAAGTCTGTGGGGGAGAAAGGAAACTTTCATAAATTTTGAGTTGAGAAGTACGGGCGTATTAGTTTATTAACTATGACATAAGAGCACCATAATGCTTCCTAAGAGATCAGAAACATCAAAGCTTTCTGTTTATTGTAGTTTGAAAGCATTAATGTACTTAGTGTGCATTTGTGATTGAGTCACTTGAGAGAACACAGAAAGCTGGCATTTTAAAGCTTGAATTTAATCATTGGAAATAAGAATAGAAAAACTTTTATCCCTTCTAAGATGAAGCCAAACACTGAATGTGTATTATCATTATTTGATTGCTGATGTGGACATATTGAAATCAAAGAATACAACTGCAAATAATTTCTATCAAGGCAGTTTGGGATATCTAACATTGTCTTCTCTTTTATATGTACTTGTATTTTTGAAATAGAATCTTAGCAAAGTTTGTTATTAGAGATCAGTGTCGGCATTTTTAATAGCCTAGTGGTATTGGATAATGGGAGAAGTAACTTATAAGTATCAAATTTTCAGGTGACTACTCATTGGACAAGACCCTGATGCTGGGAAAGATTGAAGGCAGGAAGAGAAGGGGACGATAGAGAATGAAATGTTTGGATGGCATCACTGATGCAATGGACATGAATTTGAGCAAACTCTGGGAGTTGGTGATAGACAGGGAAGCCTGGCATGCTGCAATTCATGGGGTTGCAAAGACATGACTGAGCAACTGAACTGAGCCTGATAAAGTGAGAGCAATAGAGATAATATGTTAAGACTTGGATTTTTTATATATATAAACCCTGCTTTAAATTATTTCTTTGATATCTAAAATTATAGATTTACCCATGGTTCTCCTTTGCCTCATTTCACAAGACTAGGGGAATTACTGGTTTGAGCCTTCCCAGAAGTTTTAACAAAGAAACATTTCCATGGTAACCCTGGATTTGTCTTGCACTAATTTCTCTAAAAAAAAAAAAAAAAAGTAGCCTGACTACTGTACTGTATTTACTGCAAGCCTATATTTGTTATTCTCTGAAAATATAGAAATCAATCAGTCATGAATATGTGACATTTTCTTTAATAGGAGACCAAGGAAAGCAGGTCAAAGTACAGTCAGATTAAAGCAAAATTATAACATAAGTATTAGCCAGTTAAATTGTCTGTCCACATTTGGAACCATTCTGAACTTGATCTAAAGTAATTATGACTCCTATTATATGTTGGCTTAAAACAAGCAAATACTAGCTGATTATTGTCGTTCCAACTCTTGGACTTCAAAAATTCTTAGTAATTCTGATTTCCCAAGAGGATATCATGAACAGTAGATCAGCTGATGTTAATAGAAAATCTGCAGCCATAAAGTTTCAGGAACCTCAATGTTTGGGAGTCTTTGACCATTCTACTTGTGGGGATTTGATGATGGTATGACCTCCCATTATATTTCACACTGCTAACCCAACTCCAAATTATTAGGCTTCAGAAAGGTTGAGGAACATATTGCAGAGAAACTTGGAAGAGTGGTTTATGGTTGAAATCTGTGTAACACTTCTGTGTCTACAACTGGAGCTATTACAAAGAAATATCTCTTGTACTCATTAGGAAAAATACTGAAAGGAAGGTTCCACCCCCCTTTTCTACACTGAAATGCTTCTGGATCTTTTCCAAATAGTTAGGGCTTATCAACCTTATACAATCTGCTAAAAGTTAGATGATTAACACTGCCAAATGAAAGAGATAGTCAAGATTGAGGAAGAGAAATGGCAATAGATCTAGAAGTAATATTCTCCTCATTACACTTTATTGGATGAGTCTTAGTATTTGATTCAAAGCCCTAAATGAACTAATTTTTGCATAGCTCATGGAAATTGTCTCCTGTTAATATTCCCTGGACGTGTTAAATTTTCCCATTTAGTCATTTATTCTCAGTGTATACAAAAACATACAGTGTTCAGTATTAAACAAAGCAAAATCTTTGTCCTAGGCATTTATTTTCTAGTCTGGGGAGTGGGATGGGCCGAGATAAAAGATAACATATAAATGATTGAATAAGATAATTTCAGATAGTGATGAATGCTAATCAGAAAATAAGTAAAGGATAATTAATGAGTTACTGAATTGAAAATGGTCCCAGGATTTGGGTCTTTCAAGGAGATGACCTATGAATAAAACCTGAATAATGGAAAAAGAGGCAATCTCAAGGTATTTGAGGAGACTCTGTGGAAAGAGAATGAAAGAAAAAAGTCCTGAGATTGAAATGATGTTGCTACATTCAAGACAGGGAAAAAAAAAAAAAAAGCTCATATGGCCAAAGTATAGTTGGGTCTGGAGAGTTTGGAAAGACACGTGTCATGTAGATACTGTATTTAGTCAATGGATATTGTCAGCAGCGTTGTCTGAGAGCTTATTCTTGGTCCCCATTCCAGACCTACCAAATTAGAATCTGTAGGGCTAGTTCTAGGTAATTTGTATGCAACATGAAATTTAAATTAGCACTAGTATATTTACAATTCTCAGAGTGATTATTTAGGTAGTGGTATAGTCTTGATGAAGGTAAAAGAGGAGAGTGAAAAACTCAACATTCAGTAAACTAAGATCATGGCATCTCATCCCATCACTTCATAGCAAATAGATGGGGAAACAATGGAGGTAGTGACAGACTTTATTTTCTTGGGCTCCAAAATCACTGAAGATGGTGACTGCTCCTTGGAAGAAAAGTTATGACAACATAACAGCATATTAAAAAGCAGAGACATTACTTTGCCAACAAATGTCCATATAGTCAAAGCAATGATTTTTATGGTAGTCATGTATGGATATGAGAGTTGGGCCATAGAGAAAGCTGAGCACTGAAGAAATGATGCTTTTGAGCTGTGGTGTTGGAGAATACTCTTGAGAGTCCCTTGGACTACAAGGATATCCAACCAGTCAATCCTAAAAGAAATCAGCCCTGAATATTCATTTGAAAGACTGATTCTGAACCTGAAGCTCCAATACTTTTGGCCACCTGATGTGAAGAGCCAGCTCATTAGAAAAGGCCCTGATGATCGGAAAGATTGAAGACAGGAAGAGAAGGGGATAATAGACGATGAGATGGTTGGAAAGCATCGCTGACTCAATGGACATGAGTTTGAGCAAGTTCTGGGAGATGGTGAAGGACAGGGAAGTGTGGCATTCTGCAGTCCATGGGGTCGCAAAGAAATAGACATGACTGAATGTCTGAATAACAAGTTAATGTTGAAATTTAGGTTAATTTAAATTAGAAACCTTTAAATAGGAATTGCTACAAAACCATTGTATGACTTAAAAAAAAAAAAACACTGGTTTCTGTAGAGACAGAAAACTGGAAGAAGAGAGACTAGTTCAGAGGAAATTACACTATGGTAATTGAGAAATGGACAGAAATTGAGAGATGGACAGGGAAGCCTGGCATGCTATAGTCCATGGGGTCACAAAGAGTCAGACTCACTGATGACCTGAACTGAATTGAAGTGAGAAATAATTTTGACTTGGACTAGGTTGGATTCAGTGATCATATCAAAAACATTTTTCCCCAAAAGATTGTAGGACAAGTTGGATATTGGGTTAAAAAAAAATAGTAACAAGAAATGTTTAAGCAGCTGTGGCTAATTGTATTTTTTTCTGAAATGGAAATAATTAAAGTCAAAAAGGTTTGGTGGGAAAAAATATATATAATGAAGAGTTCAATTATGGAAATGTTGGGTTTGAGAAGACCAATATAGTATGTGAAAAATGCTTAACATTCAATAACAAGAACCCAGCAACCAACCTGATATTTAAAAGAGCAAAAGATTTGAATAGACATCTTATCAGAAAACATATACGCATAGCATAAATATATAAGAAAAGATGTTTTAAATCATTAGTCATTACGTAAATGTAAGTATAAACCAAAATTATATGTCACTCACTTCAGTTCAGTTGCTCAGTCATGTCTGACACTTTGTGAAAACATGAATTGCAGCACGCCAGGCCTCCCTGTCCATCACCAACTCCCAGAGTTCACTTAAACTCACGTCCATCAAGTCGGTGATGCCATCAAGCCATCTCATCCTCTGTTGTCCCCTTCTCCTCCTGCCCTCAATCCCTCCCAGCATCAGTCTCTTCCAATGAGTCAACTCTTCCTATGAGGTGGCCAAAGTACTGGAGTTTCAGCTTTAGCATCATTCCTTCCAAAGAACACCAAGGGCTGATCTCCTTCAGAATGGACTGGTTGAATCTCCTTGCAGTCCAAGGGACTCTCAAGAGTCTTCTCCAACACCACAGTTCAAAAGCATCAATTCTTCACTGCTCAGCCTTCTTCACAGTCCAACTCTCACATCCATACATGACCACTGGAAAAACCATAGCATTTCAGCTTTAGCATCATTCCTTCCAAAGAAATCCCAGGGCTGATCTCCTTCAGAATGGACTGGTTGGATCTCCTTGCAGTCCAAGGGACTCTCAAGAGTCTTCTCCAACACCACAGTTCAAAAGCATCAATTCTTCAGTGCTCAGCCTTCTTCACAGTCCAACTCTCACATCCATACATGACCACTGGAAAAACCATAGCCTTGACTAGATGGACCTTAGTTGGCAAAGTAATGTCTCTGCTTTTGAATATACTACCTAGGTTGATCATAACTTTTCTTCCAAGGAGTAAGCGACTTTTAATTTCATGGCTGCAGTCACTATCTGCAGTGATTGCAATTATTTTCCAATTTGAAAAAAATTTAAAAGAAGTTAAAAAAAATAAAACCCCATACAGACATATTGTCCTTTCCCCCCATTTCTCATCCCTTCTAACTTTGCCTTTTTCACTCAGAGTTATAGTCCTTCTCATCTCCTTATTCTTCTCAGTCATATTCTATTTTATTACTACTACCAAATCTATACACAATTATGGTTAAAGGGAGGGACAGAATAAAATGCAAAATACCATTTAGGGAATTGGTTCCCAAATGGTGATATTGTTCTGTTTAATTCACTATAGAGTTGACACTGGGCCAGGGTGCTTTAGTTTTAGAGATTTATTTATTTGAGTTTCATAAGACAGAATTCAAAGACAAATGTATTCAAATTAATATCTATATCTACACCAAATCTAGGTTTACATCAATGAATATAATTGTTCTTATTCCAAGAACTGTGGAGTCCAATACTGTGGACTAGATAGATATTCTGACATTTTATCAATGGATCTGTTTATACTGAAAATGCTGTAAAGCTAGATTTTCTTGCTACTGCTGCTGCTGCTGACAACAATAATGAAACAATCAACTCTTATCTAACCTTTGTGTGTGTGTGTGTGTGTTCCAGAAGTGGTTCTAAGCATTTAACATTTAGTTTTCATAACAATCTGCTGTTTAGGTACTATTAGGTACTAATATTTTCCTCTATTTTACAGATACTGTAAATTCAGACTGAAGGCAGAATTTAAAACCAGATGGCTTTAAGTTGCATGTTCTTAATCACTATGTCCAAAATACCTCTCCATTAAATATACTACCTCATGAATTAGACTCAGAAATGAAAGCGGAAGAAGACAGAGGACATGAGAAAACCATTTTGCAGAATGCAGATTATGGCAAAGGCAATTTAGTTTAGTAGTTAGCACTTACAGATTTGATATTTCTATGCAGTAGTAAAAGTTGCTTTACTATTCATACAGAAATGATGTAACTATGACTTAAAGAGTTGCTGCCAGACACTCACTGGAGTCTGCTTGTCTAATCCTCTCAATTATATTGATAAACAACCAGTAATAAAACAATTTTTCCTTAAACAAACTAAACACAACAGTGTCTGTTGTGACTCGTGGCCTCTAACCAATACAACAGTTGGTACTAGAAGTGAGAACAGCGATTGAAAGGGGCAACAAAAGCAGAAGACAAGATAGGTATCCTTTTACAGAAAATCTGATGGTACTGTTAGCAAAAAAGGGATTAAAGGTGCAACTTTCTTGCCAAAGTTTTTGTACCAAAAAATGTGGAAACATTATATGAAACAATAATTTTCAAGACAATGGATGTCTGGAAATAAAGGACAATAATGTTTGAAAAGATGAAAAAAATATATATGAGCTCCTTAATTGCTCCTGCAATATCCAGGCTGTTGCCTTGGGAAAGTGAACTGATTCAGAGCCTGTGGGACTCCCTGAGTTGAGAAGACAGAGTTAAGAGTCTGGGGAGGTATTACACAGCTACTATAATCAGGGAAAACAACTATCACAGAGGAAAGAGCTGCCCAAATAGAGAACCCCCGAGATCTAGCTGAGTATGAGTCAGTGCGTGGATGAAGAAACTACCAGAGACTCAAAAGGCTGAAAAGTGAATGGTGCCCGACAGTCACACAGAGTGGAGACGGTGTTTGTTCCAGTAAACAGACTGAACTCATGATCCACAGAACACTGCACAGAGTACTCAAAACACTCTTGCCTCAATAATAGAAAATAGCTTTAGCCTGAGCCCTGTCTCAGTCCTGCGTAACAAATCTTAAAGCAAATTCCAAGATCAAACTATTTCCAAATAACTGCATCTCAGAAAAAAAACCAAAAAGCAGGGGATTTTAGAAACTGAAGAAGACACAAGTAAATGAGATTTAGGTTCATGATCTAAAAAATTAATATTGTTAAAATTTTATACCACTCGAAGTAATCTGTGGATTCAATGCAATCCCTATCAAAATTCCAGTGGCATTTTTTTCACAGAAATAGAAGAAATAACCTTAAATTCAAATTGAACTATGAAAGATCTCAAATAGCCAAAGCAATCTTGAGAAGGAACAGAGCTGGCACATCATACTTCCTAATTTTGAACTCTATTTAAAGCTAATTTAATAAAAACCATACAGTAGTAGCATAAAAGTGACACATAGACAAAAGGAACAAAATCGAAAGCCCAGAAATAAAACCATATGTATGTGATCAATTAATATTTGACAAGGAAGCCAAGAGTCATAACAGGGAAAGATAGTCTTTTTAATAAATGCTGCTGGGAAAAATGGATATTTTCATGCAGAAAAATGAAACTGAACTCTGATCCTTATGCCATTTATAAAAATTAACTTGAAATGGATTAAAGACATAAATGTAAAACCTAAAACTATAAAACTCTTAGAAGAAAACTTAAGGAAAAAACTCCTTTACATCAATCTTGGCAATGATGTTCTGGATATAATAACATCAATAGCAAAAGCAACAAAAGTAAAAGTCAAAAAGTGGGACTACATCAAACTAAAGAAACAATCAACAAAATAAAAGCCAATCGCTGGAGTGAGAGAAAATATTTGCAGATCATATATCTGGTAAAGAGTTAGTATCTAAATAAGGAACCATACAGCTCAATAGCAAGAAAAAAACCTGGTTTAAAAATGACAGGAACTTGAATAGACTTTATTCCCCCCGCCGAAAAAAACCATACAAATGACCAACAAGTACGCGAAAAAATGTTTAACATCCTTAACTATCAGGGAAATGCACATCAAAACCATAACGAGATATCTCTTCACACCTGTTAGAATGGCTACTATTAAAAAGACAGGATATGACAACTACCAACCAGGATACAGAGACAAGAAAAAACCTGGTGAACTGATGATTTCAATATGGGGGTTTTTCAAAAAATTAAAAATAGAATTACCATATGACCCAATAGTTCTACTTCTGAGTATGTACCTAAAGGAAATAAAATCACTGTCCTTAGGTATCTGCACTCCTTCATTTATTATAGCCTTATATGCAATAGGCAAGACATCGAATCAACTTAAGTGTCCACTGACAGTTGAATGAATAAAAATAAAATGCAATATATGTCATGAATGGAACTTGGAGGGCATTATGCTAAGTGAAATAAGCTAGAGAGTGCAAGACTGCATGGTATCACCAATATGTAGAAACTTAAAAAAAAATCAAATAAGTCAAATACATAGAAAGAGACAGTATAACGGGGGTTGGGAAGATATTGGCCAAAGGGTACAAACTTTCAGTTATGTGATGAATAACTTCTGGGGATCTAATATACAATATGCTGGCTCTAGTTAAAGGCACTCACTATATATTAGAAAGTGAGTAAAGCTTTAGGATTTTCACCATAACAAAAATGATAAAATGTGAAGTAAAAGTTGAGTTAACAAACCATAGTGTGATAAACCCTTCAAATCATTACACAGTATGCCATAAATTTATAAGATGTTATATGTCAATTGCTTATCTGCCTGCCACTGTCAGAGACACAAGAGATGCAGGTTCAACCCCTGGGTTGGGAAGATCCTCTGGAGTAAGAAATGGCAACCCACTCCAATATTTTTGCCTAGAAAATCTCATGAACAGAGGAGCCTGGAAGACTATACAATCACGGGCTCACAAAGAGTTGGACATGACTGAGCACATGCACACATATGTCAATTCAGTTCAGTTCAGTTCATTTTAGTTGCTCAGTCGTGTCGACTCTTTGCAACCCCATGAATCACAGCACACCAGGCCTCCCTGTCCATCACCATCTCCCAGAATTCACTCAGACTCATGTTCACAGAGTCCGTGATGTTGTCCAGCCATCTCATCCTCTGTCGTCCCCTTCTCCTCCTGCCCCCAATCCTTCCCAGCATCAGAGTCTTTTCCAATGAGTCAACTCTTCGCATCAGGTGGACAAAGTACTGAAGTTTCAGCTTTAGCATCATTCTTTCCAAAGAAATCCCAGGGCTGATCTCCTTCAGAATGGACTGGTTGGATCTCCTTGCAGTCCAAGGGACTCTCAAGAGTCTCTCCAACACCACAGTTCAAAAGCACCAATTCTTCAGTGCTCAGCCTTCTTCACAGTCCAACTCTCACATCCATACATGACCCCTGGAAAAACCATAGCCTTGACTAGGACCTTAGCTGGCAAAGTAATGTCTCTGCTTTTGAATATACTATCTAGGTTGGTCATAACTTTTCTTCCAAGCAGTAAGCCTCTTTTAATTTCATGGCTGCAGTCACCATCTGCAGTGACTTTTCTGACACTGTTTCC